>CM034152.1:222178037-222198480 GCA_019776745.2 Taxus chinensis
GCAGGTGTGACAGCTTTCTGTAAACTCAGCGAGAACATGAAAATGCTCTAAAGAGGAGGAAATGATAGTAAAGACAGCCATAAGTAAGCAAGAGTAGTGAACTGTGTAAATAAGGTATGAAGTTGTGTCATTAAAATGACAATAATAGACTAGTTTGTGTGGTGATTGAAATTTGTTGGAAGGGTTATACGTGTGCAAACTCATTCTATACAATGTCAAGAGTAAATCATATGGTAATGTTCTTGTAAATGGAGATTTCAAGCAATTAGAATCTATACTTCCAGTTGACAGGGTTTTTGAGTAGTTTTAGAGGAAAATACCACCTTGTTATAGAAGAGGAATTGTTTGAAAAGTTAACCCAAACAATTAAGAGGATTTGTACCTTAAAATAACCTTAACACTGGTCAGATTAAATTGAATCCAAGAGAAACCATTCTCAGTTTGTAGATCCCCTGTTTTCAAGGGTTTGGGGGTTAAACATTTTAGTGGATTGTTATGAGGGATTGTTTCAATGTGTTTTAGAAGGATATCAAGAAGATTTTGGTGAGTCCAAGGTTTGCACAGGTATGTTCTAAGAGTATATGAAGTTTCAAGCAGTGAAGAAGTGAATATTAGTTCAGAAGGAATAAACTCAGGTTTTGACAGAAACATATACAGTCTAGGAGGGTTTAGAAATAAGGCATCTCATGTGCAAAGCTTCCATTCATGTTCTTGGTAGTGGATAGGATTGAGATAAGTTTGATGAAGGATTTAAGGTATGGTGAAGGTGATTTAGAAATAATTGAAATTATGTTAAATTCTAATTGCAGAGTCACAACGAAATGATAAAGCAATAAAGTACAGATTTGACCTGAGCAATAAGCAATTAAATTTTGAAACCCTGAGTGTGAGAGAAAAGATAAAGTACTTAGTTGATTCCGCAATAATCCCAAGTTGTGCCGAGCTGGAAAATTGATCGAGCAGTTCAAAAAAAATCCACATGGGGAGTATGATATAGGAGCATCATCTAAGAAGGATCACTTTTGTATATATTTGCCACAGTTGCAGGGAGACACATCTTTGGACACTTAGCACGCGTTTCGGTTACTGGCACGCGTTTCGGGTATGGGAGACACCTACTAAGATGCCTCCCGTACGCGGAGACTTTTGCTCAACGTCTCCTCCCGTTTCCCATTGAAAATCATGCGCCTCTTTCCAGGAAATCCTAAAAACATTTTTTGAAACCCTAAAACGCGGCATTTTAATGTTAAATACACTGCACAGGCTTGCTCAAATTATTCATTCACTGCCAGGTCTGTGTTTGTCATTAGAGGTCTGTGTTTGTTGAAGGAGGTCTGTGTTTGCCATTGGAGGGGGTCAATTTGCTGCTACTGCTGCTGCGAGGTATTTAATAATTTATCTTTGCTCTGCAAAATCGTTTTTCCCATATTTATGCCCTATGGCCGCACCATCTGTAAACATGCATTTTTTAGTGTTTGTGCCTTACCTTGCCACCATTGTTTATTGCTTTGCCGCACCTGTATGCACCGTCATATCTTCGTTCATTGTTGTTTGCAAAGGAAGGGCTTTTTATTTAGAATAAATTCGTAACTTCTAACTCAGGTTTAGGTTTTACTTTTTATTTCATTTTAAAATTTTAGCTTTAGGTGATTTTATTTTATTTGTTTACTTTTAAAAATTGAGGTAGTTTTAGTTTTAGTTTCTTTTTTTATTATTTAATCAAATATGAAATCATATAGGTTAGTATTACCTTTTAAGTTTTTAACTTTTCATTATTATAAGTTTTAAATTTTAACTTTTTATTATTATTTAAGTTTCGATTTTTAACATTTTATAATTTAAGATATTTTTTATTAGTATATGTTGGGTGCCTATTTATGCTCAGATGCTCAAGTTTTAATCTTTTTGGGTCAGAAGATATTCACTTCTACTCACTCTTGATTGCTCTGGTTTCTTTGTTATGTCGTTGGTCGTACTTGTAGCCTACAAAACAAGTATCTACCTACACATGCCCACAAATCACATCAAATCTAATAAAAAAGATGCAGAATGAGGATTCAGACTAACCCTGATGGTCACCCGAAGAGTGAATTGATTATTGAGCACTGCTTTACATCTCAAACTCCATGTAGTTCTTTGTGCTTGTGTGTGTAATGATGCCCTATGTTATCCTTGTACAAGTTACATGATGATAGCGAGCTAGATCTAGATTGTTTCACTCGTATGCAAGATGTGTGTGATGGAATAGAATGAACTACCCTCCTATGCAATGTATGAGATAACTAGCCTTTTCCTTTGTATGGATGTGTTATATGTATGCTTTGTAGTGCTATTGTGTCTTTGTGTAATCTTAGGTGGTGATAGATAATGTTTATAGTGTTTGGCTCATTTATTTGAGAGAAGTAACTAAGTATATATATGATTCCTTTGTTTGAATTTCATAATTGAAAACTAAAATGCTGACCTAAAGTGTTAAAAGGTGACCAAAAGGTGAAAAGGACCAAAAAGAGTAAGAAGAAGAAAAAGAGGGATGGGGCTGCCCAGGAGGGAAAGGAGCAACTGGGCTCTACTGACCTAACTAGGTGCTAGTGTCCGAGACCATAAAAGATAAATCAATCAAGTGCTGGTACAGCTGTAAGATGTGCAAATCCAGTAAAGTGTAAGAGATAAAGCAACCAAAATTCTAAGAGGAGTTGTCAACCACTAGTTTTATTACTTATGAATTATGTGTATAATAGTGTGCTTTAGGACCTAGAACTGTACCCAAGTGCATAGATTTTGTGTCTACATTTGCCCCCACTTTATGTTGTTGAGTGAATGCTTGATAGTATAAAGTAGATAAAAGATGCGTACTTCGTAAACTAAAGAAAAGTTTATCCAATAGCATTCCAAGTGGACAAGTAGCCATGTGAAGCGTCAAGTGATCATGATGTGAAGCATGGCAACTAGAAAATGGAGGTAGATCCTAGGGGTGGAGTGTATGCATAGTAGTGTGTTTTTGGAGCTTGTGTTTGTTGACGTCAGTTATTTCTAGTTGTTTGTAAGGATGGACCTACAAAAGAAGAGCAAAAGAGTAGTTAAAGTCTCGTATGTGAAAAATCATAGTAACATATGTATAGGTAAAAGTGTGTAGGAAGTAAGAGTCAAGGAAAGAGTGCACCTAATGTATAAGAGAGTATAGGATAGAAAGTTGTCCTATTTACTTTGGAGATGTTACTGGATTTGAGTGTCTTGTTGCCAAGGGTGAGGTTTTTTGGAAATCTCACGCCAAGAGCGAGTTTTTTTTGCTATCTCACGCTAAGAACGAGTTTTTTGGGTGATCTCATGCCAAGAGAAGAGTGTTGGGGAGAGAGGTATGTTTTTTTCTCCTTCCATGATGCTTCTCAAATAAGTGCCACTGCAGATTGTCATGTCCCAATTTGTAACTGTATTGTAACTAAAGTGTAGCCAGTCGAATGAATTTTATAACCGAAGGAAAGTGCCTGATACTGTAGATCTGCATTACAAAGTGATGGAAATTGTGTTGAACTGAAGAACTATTTGTTTTTGCCCCCAAGAAACAAGAACCCAAGTGGGCCACAAGCACCCACCATTCCTGTCTATTATTAGGTGCTAATGTCATATTTGTGTTTTTGATCCAAGTCTGATTTTGTACCACTACGTGCCTTTTCCATTTCTGTTTTGTGTTGTTTTGTTATGGATCTTTGAACTACTTAAAGGGTGATTTGTTCACCCAATTGATGCCCCCTCGTTTGGGTTGTATGTGACGAATGTAGAAGGATGCGACCCAAAGGAGAAGACATGATTCTAATATGCATATCTGAGAGTATATACCTACATGGAGAGGGGATGTGCAAGGTAAAAACCAATGCACATGCAAACAATGTAGACTAGAAACAAGTGTTAGTGTAAAAATAGCTAACGTGCAATATGATGCAATGAAATAAACAACTGTGAATACAAGCAGTACTGCGAAAAGTGGGTTGCATACATGGGACATCGCTCACTATGTCACAAGACGATTAGGGTCGAAGCAGCCAATAACAAACAATGATCAAGAAATGACATAAGGCATAGCCCACAAACAGTAACAAATAATAAGTAAAAAGTGACAGATAACCATGGCTATAAGAGTCCTGCAAGGTAAATGCTACACATGAATCACCCATTATCATGTTAGATAGATAGATATTATGCCAAAGCATGTATAGATCAATGAAAAAGTAAGTGCCAAAAAGTAGTAGATATTGTAACAATAAGACCCGTGATGTGCAGAGTAGGAGAGTAGCAAGGTATATGCTCCCAAGAGCCTCAATGAGATTAGTAAAGAGCAGTGTCAAACATCATGCATCGTGTAAGAATATGTGAAAGTCCTAAATTCACTTAAAGAGACCACATGAATGCACATGTGTGTATAGAAAAAGATAATGACATACTAAATATCCAACTAACATGGGAAACTGAGTGTAACGTGTAAATACTATAAGTTAACAAGAGTAAATACAACCAAGATGTGCAGATGTTGTGTGAAAGTGATGGTGTGTTACAACATGTGAGATGTGTATATGAGAGGGGCCATGTTGCCCCCCAGGGGATGTGTGTGAGATGAGGTTAATTTAGGAATGCCCCCTTAACAGTCAAGTATGAACTATAGAACAAGAGTGTGTCATCTGGTAATGAGTGTAAATTATATGTGACAATGTTTAGAAAGATAGACACGAAACATAGAGCATGAGAGATAGAAAAAGAGTAACCAATATGTGACAAGTGAGGTTTATTTATGAATTGAGCCCTCAACAGTCAAGTATGAACCATAGAACAAGAGCACATCATTGGGTGATGAGTGTATTATATATGTATCAAAGATGTGACATTACTCGAAAAGATAGGTATGAAGCACCGAGTGTAGTAGATAAGTTATGCATATACAATTGAGATAGAAAATAGTGGTAGAGGGGAGGAGAAAGCATGATTCCCCCAAGTGTGCAAGTGATGGAAAGGCTATCTAATGATAACAAAGAGAGAGGGCTCGTTATCTGGCATCCGAGAAAGAGAGGGCATGTGACCATGGTCTAAGACCAGTGATGTAGGAGAATATCTATGTGTATGTGAGGGATATCGATGTGGTAAAAGAGGTAAAGAACACCTATAGGAATGGGCTACCTAGGTAGGGAACTTAGGCCGATGACATGGACTCATGGACCAGTGAGGACGACGGGGTCGTGATGTAGGCCGTATACGAATGAGAGATCTAGGTACAAAGATAGATGGAGCCTTGTAGGTATAGGAGGTCTAGATGCCATGATTGGGGTTGAGATAGAGGTAAGAGTAGGTCAAGGTAATGGTGTGCTCGGTGGAATAACTCTAATGGTGACAACTCACTTGTTATGAATGAACTTAAGAGATACATAGAGCATGGAAGGTTTAGCTTGGGTAGCATGGAGCTAAGGGAGACCTAAGACCAAGATTCAACCTTTGATTTCAGTAGTAACGTGGAATGTTGTTGTTATGCTAAGGGACCCAACAATAATGGGAAGGACAATGTGTGCATAAAAATTAGGGATTTGAAACGTGATTTGAGGCGTTAGAAAGTTGATAGCTGGTAATAGTGCCACGAAGCATGCATTGGAAAGACATGAGGGATGAACCATAGTATTGACTATATGAGCACTAATAGAAGTATTAATATTCAATGAATTAGAGGAAAATGTAGTACGGTAAACATGATCCGAGAATGTGATAAATAGTGGTGACATGTTAGTAGTAACAATGATAAAATCAAGTGGCGACGATGAGGGAGGAGGCACAACGTGATATGCATGGTTTATAGAGGAATTAGTAGTTGGTTTTTCATGTTTTAGTAATAAGTCATTGAATATTTTGAGATTTTGATTATCATTGAATGGTTTAGAAGTAGAGGGCGCTAGAAGATCGATTTCATTTTTGTTGATGACATCTTGAATGAGATATTTGGGCTTAAAACAATAATTAGTGGAATGCTTGTTGTATTGGTGATAATCACAACGTGTGTTTTCATTGTAATTACGGAGATGTAGTCGAGAAGGTTCTAGATTGAGAGGTGGAAGGAAAGTAATTAGATTGCTTTCAATGAGTTGCGGTAATAGGAACCAAGGTGCATAAGGCAGCTTAGTAAAAGTGTGCCTCATAGTTTGCAATTGAAGCTTGTCTGGTGTAGAAATAGATTTAACCGTAAATTTAGAGTCGGTAGGCTTAGCAAATGGTTTGAATGCAGATTTGGCTTGAAACTTGTTGGGACATAAAGTGGAAGAAGTATCATAATACTTTAATTTTCCCATAGATAGTAGTTTGCTTTTGTGTAATTTGAGCATGTGACATAATTGATCAAAGGAAGGAGAAGTCTCAAAAATGATACTTTCTTAGATTGGAGGCAAAAGGATTTGAATGAATAGGTCTTGCAATTATGAATCAACTATTGGTCATTTTGGCAAGGTTGTTCTTATATCACAAAACATAGTCCGCAAGATGTTTATTAGATCCTTGTTTTATTTTAGATAGTTGTGCATAGGATATCTGAGTTTTGATATTCATAGAGAAATGAGTAAGGAATGCATCGGCTGAAGATGTTACCAAATGGATACGTATATTGTAGAACCATCGCATAACATAGTCATGTAAGCTTCAATGGAACAATTTAGCCAATAGTGTAAGGTCATTACCGTAGTCAAGACATGCAACATGAAAGGAGTGAAGGTACTCTTGAGGGTCGTTATGGCCACCGAAGCTAGGAAGCTTGGGTGAGACAAAGTTAAGAGGTAACTGATAAGAGGAAATGGTGGGTGTAAAAGGACTATGAAGGAGGAGTGACGAATGGAGAGATGATGATAAGAATGAAAAGGATTGTTGTAATTGACGAATTTGGGCTTTGAAATCATAGTATAATGAAGCTAGGTCAAGAGTGCTTGAAGAGGAGGTGTGTCATGTGTGAGAAGTAATAGGAAGGGTATAGTGATTTGCAGAAGTAGGCATAGAAACGGGGACAATAGATGTAGGTAGAAGAGTGGTGGCAGCCTGAGGAGGAAGTGTCACAATAGGAACAAAATTATCAATGAAGACGGGAGGGTTGAACTCAACTAATTGCGTGGCCTCATCATGGGTAGCGAATAATAAGAGATCTAAGCCTTGAGGGTATTCAACAATATGAGCATGGAGATCATGAAGATATTCATCGGTATAGGGTTCATAAGTCTCAGTCATGGAAGAAGATCAGAATAATGCCTTGAAGTAAGGTAGGGTTCGAGTGAATGAGTTCACTAAATGATTTAATCTAAATTGAATTAAATCTAATTTCATAGTAACTCACTGTAACTAGATATTCAGGTAACTATATATAGTAGTGCACCAGTAATAATCATTTAACAATGTAAAACCATAAGAAAATGAGTGGGAAAGATGACTTAGTTGATTTTATGCAACCTGGGAGTGATATGGATTGAGTATCTTTTGGATTTGGTTGGAAAGAGTGTCAAACATGCTCGATAATGGTTTAAAACCCTAGGATTGTAAGGGAAAAAAGTGCTAGCAGAAGGATAGTAGCGCCCCAGACGCTAGTGAATGATCTGGGCACTTGTGTCTGCTCAGATGCTTGAGTTCTAATATTTTCTGGGTCAGAAGATATTTGTTTTACTCACTCTAGTTTCTCTGTTATGTCGTTGGTTGTACTTTTAACTTGTAAAACAAGTATCTACTTACACATTCCCACAAACCACATCAAATCTAATAAAAAATGCAAAATGGGGAGTCGGTCTAGCCCCAACGGTCACCTGAAGAGTGAACTTACGATTGAGCATTGCACCACATCTCAAACTCCATGTAGTTCTTCATGCTTGTGTGTGTAATAATGCCCTAGGTTTCCCTTGTGCAAGTTACACGATGCTAACAAGCTAGATCTAGATTGTTCCAAGTATACAAGATGTGTGTGATGGAATAGAATGAACTCCCCTCCTATGTAGTGTATGCAACCCTTGTCCCTCATATGGATGTGTTAGATGTATGCTTTGTAGTTCTCTTGTGCCTTTGTTCAAGCTTATGTGGCGATAGATAATGCTTATAGTGTTTGGCCCCTTTATTTGAGAGAAGTAACTAACTATATATATGATTCCCTTGTTTGAATTTTGTAATTGAAAACTGAAAGGTCGACCTAAAGTGTTAAAAGGCGACCAAAAGGTGAAAAGGACCCAAAAGAGTAAGAAGAAGAATAAGAGGGATGGGGGCACCTAGGAGGGATAGGAGCATCTGGACGCTTCTGTCCCAACTGGGCCCTAGTGTTTGAGGCCATAAAAGATAAATCAGTCAAGTGCTGGTAGAGTTGTAAGATGTGTAATGTCACATTTCGTAATTTCAATCTAATTCGTCGAAAGGATAAGTTGTAAAATGAAGAGTGGTTTATGAAGGCAGGGGGATAAGAATTGTTGCATAAATTAGTGTGCAGCTATACATGCGTATGTATATCCTGAAAAGGATATACACAAATACGCGTAGTTGCATGCCCAACCGTGTAACATCGCTTGACGTCAAGCATTTGTAGAGTACTTGACATTTATAGATTATTCTTGTCATACTTAATTATACAAGTTTAATTTACATTGTTATGTGCAATGATTCATCATATCAGTGAGATATTTGATTGATAAACTTGTTTATGAGACTTGTTTGTCTTATTGTTGAAGTTAACAGTTCACTATTGATTAGTAAATCCATACTTGAAGGCAATAGTATTATTCGTCACTAAGGGGTGACTATTGTGGTGATATAGGTCTAAGATCTCATGACATATAATTATATTGATGTTTCATTAGACCCTTAACCAAATAATTTGGTGTCAAATAACAAGGTCTTTGACCTTCTTATAGCAAAGTTTGTATTACATAGGTCTAAAGACCCGAAGGCATATACGTTTGAATGTTTTAATCATGGTCAATGACCATAGAGTATGATTTCTCGTTGTTGTATGTGATGATTTTTTAACGATGATAGACCGGTCTCGTTGTTGTACTTACTTCTGAGATAGTGCTCCAACTTGCTGGTTGTATGTGATGATTTCGGGATTTGATGTATTGCTTGATTTTTGCACCTGTTATGAATATTCTGATTCATCTTATTTGCTAGAAATAATGATTTGTAAATATGATGGATTTATATATAGTTGCAATTTATTATCACGGTATATGGAAATAATGATGAATGTTAAAAGTTACTAACTTTTCTTGACATGACAACGGTCATTGATCATACATCGAAAAGAGGGTCTTCAATTGGAACAGGTAAAACTTGGTATCGTCAAGTAAAGGTAAAGGTTTTCTTAATAATATTTTTATTATTAAGGCAAATGTAATTTATTATATTGCAAGAACATATTGATTTGGTTTATATGATCTTTGATTAAGTTACTTAACTATTTTATTAGTTTGGTAATAATGCAGAGAAAGTGTAATAAGTGATCTATTATCACCAAGAATTATGTTTGAACTTGTTTGGTTATATTTGTGTCTTCAGTCGATTGTAACACCGAGCCAAGTGATCACTGATTATGTCTTTTTGGGTTAGGGTAAAAGGAGGATTTTGAAAGGATATGAATCCTTGTACAAAGCCCTCAAGGCGAGATTAAACATTAAATCTCTACAATGAAGAAGCCCATAGGCGATAGAAAAACGAAGGCCACAAAGGCACACAAGCGAAGAATATGACATGAGAGAAAAGAAGAGTCATCAGTAACTTCGGCTACAACACAAAAAATTACTCCAAAGGATTCCGATCTTGAGATCTTAAACTCATTTTATGTAGAGGCCCCTTCTTTCTTCGATTTACATCTGACCAACCATCATTTTGATTAGGATCACAATTTTTGTCCTGAGAATCTGGAAGAAACCCAACTAACTCTTTGGGACCAATAAAGGGTGGCTATTCTTCCCCCAAAGGGAGAGTCACCACTTGTTCCACCTTTCCCTCATCAATCACAGGGGAGATTTGGGTCTCAATCGGTTGTTGAATGATATCATGATCAACACTAACCTTGACTGGATCATCTAAGCAGGGATCAACATTTTATCCAACAATTAGTAAGCTAGGATTGGAGTCCTACCAAGAAACTCTTTCCTCGCGTTGTTGCTTTACTTTCTGACAATTTGTAGCAAGATATCCGAGGGTAAAGAATTTCCTACACCTGAAGGGTAAGACTTCATAATCCAGAGGTTATGACCAAATCATGTTCATAAGTTTGAGATCAATGGAAGCTGGAAGATACAAAGAGGTATCTAGATCCACCAAAATTCTCGCATAAGTGGTGTTGGTATAAAATTCTGTTTTGGATTCTATGGATAAGAATATGCCCAAAGCATTGCTAATATCAGTTAAGCACTCCTCTGTCAAAAACTATAGCAGGAGATGAGGTAAGCGTACCCAAGCCGGTTTGATGTTAAACTTAGTTGTTAGGGGATTTAAAGTCGGAAACCATAGTATCATCAACAAGTGATGGTGTTGCAGTTCCCAAAGATTGGACATGATAGAATCGCTATCCTCAGAAGAAAACAAAACCACAATAAAGAAACCCCTTGCACATGGATAAATGTCAAGCTTACCAAACAAGAGGGGACACCATTTCTTACATATCCACATATGAAGAAGTTATAGCCCAGGCCAGAGACCATTGAAACGACATATTAGACCCCAACTAGAGAAAAAATCTTCGAATTCCAACACCGACTCTCGAAAAGAGATCAAAGGAGTGGTTTTAGTAGCAGATAAGGGTTTTGAGGATGCCAAAGCAACAACTGCAGGCAAGAACGAAAGTTGTACATTCACAACACCGCTAACAGAAGAGGGAAATGGCAGAAAATAAGTAACCGAGGCTTTGCAAACACAACAGGGTCTCCCAAACCATTGGAAGATCCGTCCAAACCAGGCACCGACACAACACAACCACCCACACTCAGCGCAGGCCGTAAAGGGCCCTGGTATCCTTTTTTGTCGAGGCTATGGTAAGGGCAATGTGAAGAAGATAGAGAGAGTTGCTGAGGAGGCAAAGCCATCGGGGAACTTTTTTTAGCTTTTCAGTTCTAGATTTACATTTGTGTGATCATTGATTATGTTTGATTTTAGACCTTGAAGCATAATAATAAATTGTTAATAATATTAGAAACCATTAATTTGACAAGGTGCTAAAATAGTGGTGAGTTCTAAACAATTGTATATGGCATTTTATTGTTATGATTTACATTAATAACTAAGGTGATTGAAAGGTAAATGGTGGATTTGATAATTAGAGTCTTTGACCATATTCATTGGTCTTTCTTTGTTTGAAATCGATATGGTTTGACCATACTCGAATGAAAATTGATAAAAGATAATAATACCTGACCATATAGGCTATATGATTACTGCTTAGTTGTTATTTCTCACCATGCAAATTTGGAGATAATGAGCTAAGTGTGACTCGAGTCTTGGGCTGATCAAGTTAGCTTCACCACCATTTTTAGTGGGAAGTGGGTAAATTTAAGTTGGCCACTACGTGGCACCTGCACATGAAGTAAATGGCATTAA
The DNA here is from genome assembly GCA_019776745.2 of Taxus chinensis. Taxonomy (NCBI): domain Eukaryota; kingdom Viridiplantae; phylum Streptophyta; class Pinopsida; order Cupressales; family Taxaceae; genus Taxus; species Taxus chinensis. The sequence continues at coordinate 222,189,615 of CM034152.1, forward strand.
TTTCCTTGGGAAGCCCAAAGCTTCCTCAATACACTACCTTGCACGCGAAAATAGAGCTTTATTTTATTGTGTATGTTTATTTTGATCATGTTCGTGCTCAATCCAATTCCTTGGATCAATCTAGTCTTTTTCAATAGACTCCCCATAAATTAATTAATTATTTGTGCTTCATGTTGCTCCCCATGCTTCAAAGATCAGTTTGAGTCAAGCAAAACTATCTATTTGTAATAGATCTCATGCCTTAGCAAGATAAATCAAAGGATTCAACAAAAATGTTGGGGGACTGGTTTAGTTTACCAAAAAGTACAAGAATTTAGTGTTCCGTGGGTTCTCCTAACATGTGAAACAAATGAGCGTCAATTGGAATTAGGCGGGTTTTAATTAAACCCGTAGAAAGCAAGTAAAATCCACACAACAAAGAATAGTTGTGGAACATTGAAAGATCACAACCAATGAGAGAACAACGCATGGTGGGATTCTGGGGGTCCTTATTGCTTTTGGGCTCCAACGAATGTCAAGCCCTAGGATGAGTTGTAATTCATAAAAATTTTGGGTCCGAGCTTAAGTCAGCGAAGGTCAAATTTTTTTGGCAAAAGAGCGAGGTCAAAGAAGGGATACGTGGCAACCTTTTTAGGAAGCAAAAATTTTCTAACTCCCCAAAAGGAAAAGGTTGTGATGTGAAGGTCATACCAATCAAAAGCAAGCACGATGCAAGGAAGATTGGAAAACTCGGGGAACACAGAGCTTTTATATTGGCTCACATTTTTGCGATTGTTAGTTGAGGGTAAAGAAAAGGTAAAATGCGAAGTAAGTGTGGGGCTTCCTTATTGGTTGATACTTCGCACTCTTTTAGAAGAGCTATAAAAAGGGCTGACACTACGAAGAGCGTGGAACTTTCTTATTGGCTTACGCTTCTCATTGGTCAGGGGCTATAAAAAGGGTAAATTGTGACAAAGCATGGAGATTTTCTATTATCTCTTTCTTCACCGCTATCAATCAAAGCAAAGGACAATATGATAAGGTGGGAGATTGTGGCATTGATTTATTGGATCACTTTTTATCAAGGAACATACCTGCCTGCATAAGGAAAGGAAAGAAAAGAAGTAAAGCCCGATGAAAGATCCAATCAAAGACCGAAACATGGCAAATGGAAAATTAGTGCACACGTTGGTAGAGGCAGTCCCCAAGCTAATAAAAGGCTTCCACGTGTCACATTTCTATGCATCCCGACATGCAAAACTTCATAGGGCCATATCTTTTTATACAGAGCTCCAAATATTATAAAATTTATATCCTTGGAAATCTCGCTTTGAGTCCTTCACTTTGGCATCATTAGATTCAGAAATTGATGAAAATTGGAAGGAAATAAAGCAGAAAAAATCTTTTTCATTAAAGATACAATTGTAGTATAGGTCAACCACATGAATTGATGAAGTATGGTGTCTGCTTTTTTCTATGCATGCAAGACAAAAGGAATGAATGATTTTGGCAGGCATCCCATGCTCCTTTGAAGGATTTTAATCCTTCTTGTTGGTGGTTGTAGAAGGAAATTAGATTTATCTTATTTCTTTCTCCTTCTCAACTTCTATATAATGTAATAGTCTTTCATTTACTAGAGGAGGCGGATTGGGGGTAGTTGTAGAGTTTTTTTTCTTAAATTCGGTTTTCTGCTCTAGTTTTTAGTTGTTGGAAAGTAGTTACTTGTATCCAATCTGTAAGGAAGAGATAAGGTGGTTACGTTGTAAAACCATAGTAGGTTTTGAGGACTTTTTTTTGTGTCATCTAGCAAATTTTTACATGAATAGATCTCTCTGTGATTGATAAAGCTATACTTTCACTTTCTTATGTTTTAAAGGAAAGGAATATACAATATTGTTTCTATTACTATCTTGCATTGGATTTAATTTGTTAAGTACATGTTAGTGCGAAATCATAGCACCCCCAAATGAGTTATGGATATGCTTTTCTAAGGCAAGGTCATTTGGTGTGATTTGCATAACATTGGATCATTCCCCAAGCTGTGGGACTTGCAAATGTGAATGATCCTCCAGAGAAGGCTAGTTCCTCTTCCTAATCCTAGCACTAAACTACTTATAAGGAAGGAAATGTGACTATCTAATCCTAATCTAACAATTCCAAGGGACCAAGGAGAGAAAGAGAGCGTGAAAATAAAGAAATCCTACACTACAGAGGTGATAACACCGAGAAAAGGGAATTGCTGATCACAAACCCAACTGCCTGAAATGGAGAGAGGTGAGAAATTGAGAGGATGGACAGATGCATCACAGACCAAGGATAAAGTTCACACAGAACACCATTTCAAACCCCTTAAACACAGCTCCCAAAACCTGTAATGGACATCAGAGATATGCACAGTATACCCTGTAATGGTGAAAGGCGAAAAGAGACAAAAAATGAGTAAAGCATGGAGAAAACGCATCACGAAACATATTTTATTGCTCCAGGAGTTCACACAATACGCCATTAACGGGCAAGAGGCAAGAAAATTCCATTACAAAGCCAAGGGAGGAGGCTTAAACTCCACATTCAACCCTGTAGAAGAAAGAGAGAGGGGGGCATGGAAGAAGAATGAACAACCCTTTACAATGAATCATGCCTCTGTATTTATAGATTTGATCAGAGAGAAGAAAGAGAGAAGGAAGCGGGAAAAGTGGGTTGAATCTTAACCACTGCTATTAATGCTTCTGATAAAATATGCCCCAAATTTGTCTTTACTACATGATCCCTTGATTCGGTGCCTTGAAATAAGAGGAAATGACAGAAATAGATCGAATCTGATCTGGTTGTTGAGATAGATGGATCCTGCATTGAAGGTCCGAAGAAGTTTCCTCCATTTTCCTTTACCTAACCTCCTAAAATTAAAGTCTCAGACCTCCATGGCGTAGGTGAGGCCAAGATCTTTCCAAGGTGTTAGATCTGTAATATTTTAAGCCTTGAGTCAAAAGATATGCCCCTTCGAAGTTTTTATCGGGTTCGTACGAATGGATGGGGAAAACAGTTTGAAAAATGCCCCCCCCTTTGGTTTGGGACACGTGGCAGCCAAATTAGAACAAGAAATCAGTCTTGCAGGTCTGCAATTTATCTTTTACCCTTTGAATGAAAGGTAAATTTTCACTTTTCCCTCTGACTAACCACTTTGGCTTTGACTCAAGTTCTAACGTTGACTTTTTACTCGACGGAGTTGCGGGCCATTTTGCAACTTTTACCCTTTTTGTGATAACAAGGGGCAAAGAATCAACTTTTCCCTCGACGCCCCGCTTTCCTCTGGGACACGCGTCAGTCTGGCGCTCTTTTGGTAACCTTTTCTCTATTCACCCCTTGAATCAGCGTTGTACTGACACTTGGCATTCTCCGCTTACACCTTTATACTTAGCCAATTTTGAAGCCTTTTCTGTCTACCTTTTGACTATGTTTCCTCTTATGCGGGATCGTGGTCGATCCAATATTTGGCACGGGGGCAAAATATGGATAACAATACACAAGGGTATTCCTTAGTTGCTGCATTCTTTTGGTCACTGTAAGACTATTGCAGAATAATGTATATTAGACAATAACTCATCCTAGTTGTAAAATATTATAGGACACATCACTTTTGAAGAGTTCTTGTTATCCCTTAAGGGTATTTTGGGTTTATAAGAAAAATCTAGCAAGTGCTTTATCTCATCTATAACTCTATGATTTGTAGTTAGGATTGGGAAGACTATAGACAACATTTGTGTTAGTTGAGTATCAATGAATGCAAATGTTATTTCATAGATCATGTTAAATTTATTATTCTTTTCAATCATCACAGTCAAGGATGGATTCATTCCATGGGAACACTACTCTATCAAGGCCATAAAATCAGCTGCCCTACCCCCTCCAATTCCCAATTAACAAACAACCATTTATCTTTATACCAACTAAGCATATCATACTTGCAAACCAAACATATGTTTATTTTGCAAAGCAGAGCTTTAAATTTGTTCATTACTAGTAAGCTTTGCCAAAAATCCCACCAAGTATGTGATCCAATATCATTTAAAGCAACCTTGGTCAATAATCTTATACAAATGCAATATCTGAAGTTGTTCATTATCTGTCTATAGGATATGTATTTGATTGTTAAGTGCTTACAATAAATCAAGTGACAACTCTTTTGAGAGAAGTATTGTATGTGTGGCAGCACTTGCTTCAAATTAAGTTCAACAACCATAGAGGAAACCAAGCCATGAGATATTTTCCTTTATTCAGATCCCCCAACTAGGTCCTCTCACCTTGGTCCAGGTAGAGCCAAAAGTAGAAGGGTAAAGCCATCCCCTTTGTGAAGGTGCCTCCTGATCACATCCTTTATTTGAGTCATTGAGTGGAGCGTTGAACAAATCCTTGGGTATCAACGACAAATAACTTTTCATTGTTCATACCTCTCTCAAATCCAACCCATTCAGGCTAGTTGTTCTTCTCCCAGGGTGCTATTTTGGGAGTCAACAGATCCTGTTTGGGTGAATTGTGCATGGTTTATTAGGACTGCTTTGTTAAGGATTTGATGTTGTAATTTCAGTATGAAATATATATTAAACTAAAGAGAAGTTGGAGGTTTTTATTGTGTTCAAATGATTGAGTTTTGCTAGAGAGATTTGAGAAGAAACAATGTTGATTTTGGGAGTTATTCGGTTCAAAAATCTTACAAATTTACAGGCATGGATATACTCCTTTTTGTTTTGCTATTTCATTTCTAAAAATTGGAGTAATTGTTGGGTGATAGTAAATTAATTGTTAGAAGTTTTATGTTGTTAATATTGTGATTGTCGGATCTTAAATCTGGGTGTTTTCTTGTTTGGCTGTTTGAATTTGGGTTATAGTTAGAGATAAGAGTGAACAATGGCCGCTGAGTTCAATTTTTAGACATGTGTTTGCAGATACAAACCCATGCCATCAAAAAATTAGTGGGTATTTTGTATTTTTTTGACTCATGTCTAAATTTAAGTCAAATGCTTATTTTAAAACTGCAGATTGGATTCACGATAGGATTTTCTGATCATCATCTCAAGTTTTTAATGTTCTTAGGGATTTGGGTAAGTTAAAAATGTTTCTTGAGTTAAACCCGCATGTGTAGACCTTGCATAAAGAGATTATTACGTTTTCTTAGAGGCATAGGAAATGAAATGTTGTCTGCTTAATGAATGATCTTTTGATGTTGAGTCACTATGCCATAAGGTAAAAGAGTTCGACTTGAACCCTATAGTAAAGAAGTTGATTTCATGGGATTACTATGTGAATAGGTTCGAGTTGAAAGTCATAATTGAAATAGGATACCTAAATTATTCATACGTTTAATTATAGTCATAGGAGAAGGTTTAGTTCATTGATAGTGAGATTTGCTTTGTATATCTCCTTTGTAGACTATAAACTTTGGGGTTGGTGGCTTGAGTTTGGGTTCTTGTAGAGGATCTTGTGCCAACTCGGTTTATGTTTTCAAAGAAACTAGCCCTAGAATGTTTTAAAGATGATGAAGATTGAAACCTAAGGAGTATGAGTGAAAGTTGCCATTAAACCCTTGAAGTATCTTAACAAGCCATTTTTAATGCAAGTAGAAGTGTAACAATATTTTAAATAATTGTTGATTGAGGCATGTATGGAAGTAAAATGATTATCTTCCTTCGGTATGAGTTAAACTTGAATGAATGAAAATAGATGATGTAGGGAATAGACTCAGTTGCCTAATTTATTGAGCTATGTCAATAACTCCTTCAATGATCATACTAGCAGTAAGTTATTGGTTTATTTCTGCTTAAGTGATGTATATTAACCTTTGTGAAAAGACTTTTCCTTTGATCCTTGCTTACAAAGTCTAAATAATAGGTCTGGAAAGTAAATTTTGGATATAATATACCTTATTAAACTTGTTGAAGGAAAGCATATAGGTTCTGTTGGAATTACTTGGTATTGAATGCATGGTAATATGTTGAGTTATAATAAATTGGTAATATATGCAAGTGTTGATGATAGAGGACTGATTTATATCAATAGACCAAATCATTTGATTTACTTGATGTGTTGTAAATGATATTTGATTTATTATCACTAAGTCAAACAATAGGAATTCAATTATTTCGTAATGAAATAGTCAGGAAGAGAGTGGTGTAATCCATGTTAGTTCTATTGAGCTGACCATGAATATATTATTATTTCTAGATTACAGGTTTTGGAAAAGTATCATGAAATGGTTAAGATATTGGATTACGACATAATTGATTGATATTGTACTGATTTATGTGATGTAATAAATGTACTTGTATTTGTTCAAAGGTGAAAGTATTACTTCGTAAATGAATAAGGCATTCAAAGGTCTGTTGTATTTTGTTATCGATTACAATATCATTATGTACTTTAATAACGAGGTTTTAACCTCCATTATATGAAAATTTTCTATTGTTTTTACAACGTACTTGTGTTTAACGGAAATGTTATAATGTTGAAATTACGACATATTATGAATACAATATTGCAAGTACAATATGATGATTTTCTTTCATTATTATTGTGATTTAAAACAAGTGTTTTATTGTTGTTTGACAACAAAGTGTTCATTATGAATTGATGTTTGATTAAGATAATACAACTATTACCAGATGCCTTTATGATCAATTGAATGAATCATGAAAACAATAAAATAAATAGGGAAATATGAAAAGTATACTAAAAGAGATAAGTAGTTATGATGTAATTGTTAAACACATTACCACGAGGATAAATGTTAGTTTGTATGAAACAACCAAGATACATATTGTTGCCTTTTTAATAACAGTAACTTACAATTTTATAATTGAGTCATATTGTCGTAAGATCATACCAATGCCACTGTACTTCAGTGATAAAATAGTTATGACAATATGGAACAAAGTACAAAGGTACATTTTGAACACATGAAATAGTACAAATGTTCGTATCTGACTTAGGAAAACTGAAAGGTAAAAGTGTCTATTAATGAACATTAATGTTTAATTAATGATATGAAATGATTTAAGCCTTATTCTTGACTAAACCTAATTATTGATCGTAGATTGATATAGTTTGACGATCATGTGATAAGAGGTACATACTTCCTTTAGTGGCTCGATGAGATCACTGTATACCTCTAACATGAATTGAATAACGTAATGAAACCTGGTTAACCTATCCTTTGGAGGAAAGCATACATTATTGGAAATGAATAAATTAAAATGGTTAACTATAAACTTAATATTAAGACAACATAAAATAATCTTGATACTATGTTGAGATGGTTGTGCAATGAGAGGAAGACAAGTTTCGAGTGGCTTATGTGTTGTCACGAAACTAGGCTTGATAACGCAATGCCAAAACTATGTGCATAGTAGTGCAAATGACTGAGTACATTGTCTGTTCACCATTTCTTCTTTTAATTTTCTTTTGAGCTTGGTGTAGTAATTGCATGCTTCACTGGCTGACACTAAGAAGATGCACAAGATCTATATACCTACAAAAATTTCTAACCAAAGATATACAATATATATCGGCTCGTATAAAGCATTGAAGGCGGATCGGGAAGGATCTTGAACTCATGCAATTGCACATGGTTATCATAGGTTATCAAGATGGATTCTTTAATATTAATTAATGTTGGATTACTTAGTGATGATCTAAGTAATGATGTTAATACTTATAACATAAAAATAATTAAAGGATTTTGTAAACTACATAGTATGCTAGGTTATTTCTGTTGCGTGTTGATAATCATTGAAGACATCATGTTAATTAATGGTTTATAAAAAAAATTCCCTTACTTTGTTGAAGCGTAGCATTGGGTGTTACATTTTGGTATCAGAGCTAAAGGTTTGAAACTCTTGGACATAATGGGTCCTTATGCTAATTGAACATCATATTCTTATTGACAGAATACGATGGGTTTGAGAAGGATACACTATAGGAAAATGAATCAAACCATATTATATCGTAGGTTCAACAGTTAAGAAGTTAGATAAAAATTCTAATAATCCTTCATGACACACAAAATAAGATAGTTGCTTAGGAGTAGATGGTAAAGCGTGAAAATGATCAGTTAAGATAAAACAACTTGAACTAATTGGTAGCGATCAGCGAGGGAATCACTTGACTGCTAAATTGTCTTTGATGACAGAATTTGGAACTGTAATTAAATATGGAATTTAACCCAAACTAGGAGATGAAGTAGAAAACATGGAATGTCTACCATGGAAGAAGTGTTCAAAAAATCCAAAAAGATTGAACAAAATCTGCAATCCATTCCAACTCGTAATAAGATCATTAACTCTTCTTCACCATTGAATTTTAAGAAAAAGGTGATGGAAAAGATATGGCAGTAAATGTGGAATGCTAGGAATAAAACAACAGTAAAACATGTTTTAATAACAAGCAAGAATGTGCAGAACAACGTTGTATGTGGTAAAAATGAACGTTGTCAAAAAAGGACCTATTGAAGGATGTCTTAGATGAGAAGGAGACCACGATTATAATGAAATTTCCTAAAGGAATAAGGGAAAAACAATCAACAACCGATGATTGAAGTTGGAATGGCTAAACTTCCAAAAAAAGGAACCAAGCTATTCCTAACTAGACGTCAGGCAAGTTATGTAGGACTTCTTGTTGTTTTTTTAGTATAATACTAATACAACTGAGTTCTTTATATCTAGTGATTAGCTAAAAACTGAATGAGAAATCTGGTCCTTTATTTTAACATGAGGAAAATTTTGTAAAAATAATTGCAGACCTATTTCTGTCAATACAACATTAACGCTATTTAACCTCATCATGGAATTGGAGTTATACTTAAACTCATTTTAGGGCTTATGACTCTCAGAATGACATT
>CM034152.1:222198553-222325689 GCA_019776745.2 Taxus chinensis
TTTTTTCCCCTTACATCCTAGGGTTTTGAACCATTATCAAGCATGTTTGACACTCTTTCCAACCAAATCCAAAAGATACTCAATCCATATCATTCCCAGGTTGCATAAAATCAACTAAGTCATCTTTCCCACTCATTTTCTTATGGTTTTACATTGTTAAATGATTATTACTGGTGCACTACTATATATAGTTACCTGAATATCTAGTTACAGTGAGTTACTATGAAATTAGATTTAATTCAATTTAGATTAAATCATTTAGTGAACTCATTCACTCGAACTCTACCTTACTTCAAGGCATTATTCTGATCTTCTTCCATGACTGAGACTTATGAACCCTATACCGATGAATATCTTCATGATCTCCACGCTCATATTGTTGAATACCTTCAAGGCTTAGATCTCTTATTATTCGCTACCCATGATGAGGCCATGCAATTAGTTGAGCTCAACCCTCCCGTCTTCATTGATACTTTTGTTCCTATTGTGACACTTCCTCCTCAGGCTGCCACCACTCTTCTACCTACATCTATTGTCCCTGTTTCTATGCCTACTTCTACAAATCACTTTACCCTTCCTATTACTTCTCACACATGACACACCTCCTCTTCAAGCACTCTTGACCTAGCTTCATTATACTATGATTTCAAAGCCCAAATTCGTCAATTACAACAATCCTTTTCATTCTTATCATCATCTCTCCATTCGTCACTCCTCCTTCATAGTCCTTTTACACCTGCAATTTCCTCTTATCAGTTACCTCTTAACTTTGTCTCACCCAAGCTTCCTAGCTTCGGTGGCCATAACGACCCTCAAGAGTACCTTCACTGGACTTTCATGTTGCATGTCTTGACTACGGTAATGACCTTACACTATTGGCTAAATTGTTCCATTGAAGCTTACATGACTATGTTATGTGATGGTTCTACAATATACATATCCATTTGGTAACATCTTCAGCCGATGCATTCCTTACTCATTTCTCTATGAATATCAAAACTCATATATCCTATGCACAACTATCTAAAATAAAACAAGGATCTAATAAACATCTTGCGGACTATGTTTTGCGATATAAGAACAACCTTGCCAAAATGACCAATAGTTGATTCATAATTGCAAGACCTATTCATTCAAATCCTTTTGCCTCCAATCTAAGAAAGTATCATTTTTGAGACTTCTCCTTCCTTTGATCAATTATGTCACATGCTCAAATTACACAAAAGCAAACTACTATCTATGGGAAAATTAAAGTATTATGATACTTCTTCCACTTTATCTCCCAATAAGTTTCAAGCCAAATCTACCTTCAAACCATTTGCTAAGCCTACCGACTCTAAATTTACGGTTAAATCTATTTCTACACCAGACAAGCTTCAATTACAAACTATGAGGCACACTTTTACTAAGCTGCCTTATGCACCTTGGTTCCTATTACCGCAATTCATTGAAAGCAATCTAATTACTTTCCTTCCACCTCTCAATCTAGAACCTTCGCGACTACATCGCCGTAATTACAATGAAAACACACGTTGTGATTATCACCAATACAACAAGCATTCCACTAATTATTGTTTTAAGCCCAAATATCTCATTCAAGATGTCATCAACAAAAATGAAATCAATCTTCTAGCGCCCCCTACTTCTAAACCATTCAATGATAATCAAAATCTCAAAATATTCAATGACCTGTTACTAAAACATGAAAAACCAACTACTAATTCCTCTATAAACCATGCATATCACATTGTGCCTCCTCCCTCATCGTTGCCACTTGATTTTATCATTGTTACTACTAACATGCCACCACTATTTATCACATTCTCGGATCATGTTTACCATACTACATTTTCCTCTAATTCATTGAATATTAATGCTTCTATTAGTGCTCATATAGTCAATACTATGGTTCATCCCTCATGTCTTTCCAATGCATGCTTCGTGGCACTATTACCAGCTATCAACTTTCTAACGCCTCAAATCACGTTTCAAATCCCTAATTTTTATGGATGCATTGTCCTTCCCATTATTGTTGGGTCCCTTAGCATAACAACAACATTCCACGTTACTACTGAAATCAAAGGTTGAATCTTGGTCTTAGGTCTCCCTTAGCTCCACGCTACCAAGGCTAAACCTTCCATGCTCCATGTATCTCTTAAGTTCATTCATAACAAGTGAGTTGTCACCATTAGAGGTATTCCACCGAGCACACCATTACCTTGACCTACTCTTACCTCTATCTCAACCCCAATCATAGCATCTAGACCTCCTATACCTACAAGGCTCCATCTATCTTTGTACCTAGATCTCTCATTCGTATACGGCCTACATCACGACCCTGTCGTCCTCACTGGTCCATGAGTCCATGTCATCGGCCTAAGTTCCCTACCTAGGTAGCCCATTCCTATAGGTGTTCTTTACCTCCTTTACCACATCGATATCCCTCACATACACATAGATATTCTCCTACATCACTGGTCTTAGACCATGGTCACATGCCCTCTCTTTCTCGGATGCCAGATAACGAGCCCTCTCTCTTTGTTATCATTAGATAGCTTTCCATCACTTGCACACTTGGGGGAATCATGCTTTCTCCTCCCCTCTACCACTATTTTCTATCTCAATTGTATATGCATAACTTATCTACTACACTCGGTGCTTCATACCTATCTTTCCGAGTAATGTCACATCTTTGATACATATATAATACACTCATCACCCAATGACGCGCTCTTGTTCTATGGTTCATACTTGATTGTTGAGGGCTCAATTCATAAATGAACCTCACTTGTCACATATTGGCTACTCTTTTCTATCTCTCATGCTCTATGTTTCGTGTCTATCTTTCTAAACATTGTCACATATAATTTACACTTATTACCAGATGACGCACTCTTGTTCTATAGTTCATACTTGACTGGTAAGGGGGCATTCCTAAATGAACCTCATCTCACACACATCCCCTGGGGGGCAACATGGCCCCTCTCATATACACATCTCACATGTTATAACTCACCATCACTTTCACACAACATCTTCACATCTTGGTTGTATTTACTCTTGTTAACTTATAATATTTACACGTTACACTCGGTTTCCCATGTTAGTTGGATATTTAGTATGTCATTATCTTTTTCTATACACACATGTGCATTCATGTGGTCTCTTGAAGTGAATTTAGGACTTTCACATATTCTTACACGATGCATGATGTTCGACACTGCTCTTTACTAATCTCATTGAGGCTCTTGGGGGCATATACCTTTGCTACTCTCCTACTCTGCACATCACGGGTCTTATTGTTACAATATATACTACTTTTTGGCACTTACTTTTTCATTGATCTATACATGCTTTGGCATAATATCTATCTATCTAACATGATAATGGGTGATTCATGTGTAGCATTTACCTTGCAGGACTCTTATAGCCATGGTTATCTGTCACTTTTTACTTGTTATTATTTGTTATTGTTTGTGGGCTATGCCTTATGTCATTTCTTGATCATTGTTTGTTATTGGTTGCTTCAACCCTAATCGTCTTGTGACATAGTGAGCGATGTCCCATGTATGCAACCCACTTTTCGCAGTACTGCTTGTATTCACAGTTGTTTATTTCATTGCATCATATTGCATGTTAGCTATTTTTACACTAACACTTGTTTCTAGTCTATATTGTTTGCATGTGCATTGGTTTTTACCTTGCACATCCCCTCGCCATGTAGGTATATACTCTCAAATATGCATATTAGAATCATGTCTTCTCCTTTGGGTCGCATCCTTCTACATTCGTCACATACACCCCAAACGAGGGGGCATCAATTGGGTGAACAAATCACCCTTTAAGTAGCTCAAAGATCCATAACAAAACAACACAAAACAGAAATGGAAAAGGCACGTAGTTACGTAGTGGTACAAAATCAGACTTGGATCACAAACACAAAGATGACATTAGCACCTAATAATAGACAGGAATGGTGGGTGCTTGTGGCCCACTTGGGTTCTTGTTTCCTGGGGGCAAAAACAAATAGTTCTTCAGTTCAACACAATTTCCATCACTTTGTAATGCGGATCTACAGTATCAGGCACTTTCCTTCAGTTATAAAATTCATTCGACTGGCTACACTTTAGTTACAAATTGGGACATGACAATCTGCAGTGGCACTTATTTGAGAAGCATCATGGAAGGAGAAAAAAACATACCTCTCTCCCCAACACTCTTCTCTTGGCGTGAGATCACCCAAAAAACTCGTTCTTAGCGTGAGATAGCAAAAAAACTCGCTCTTGGCGTGAGATTTCCCAAAAACCTCACCCTTGGAAACAAGACACTCAAATCCAGTAATATCTCCAAAGTTAATAGGACAACTTTCGATCCTATACTCTCTTATACATTAGGTGCACTCTTTCCTTGACTCTTACTTCCTACACACTTTTACCTATACATATGTTACTATGATTTTTCACATACGAGACTTTAACTACTCTTTTGCTCTTCTTTTGTAGGTCCATCCTTACAAACAACTAGAAATAACTGACGTCAACAAACACAAGCTCCAAAAACACACTACTATGCAAACACTCCACCCCTAGGATCTACCTCCATTTTCTAGTTGCCATGCTTCACATCATGATCACTTGACGCTTCACATGGCTACTTGTCCACTTGGAATGCTATCGGATAAACTTTTCTTTAGTTTACGAAGTACGCATCTTTTATCTACTTTATACTATCGAGCATTCACTCAACAACATAAAGTGGGGGCAAATGTAGACACAAAATCTATGCACTTGGGTACAGTTCTAGGTCCTAAAGCACACTACTATACACATAATTCATAAGCAATAAAACTAGTGGTTGACAACTCCTCTTAGAATTTTGGTTGCTTTATCTCTTACACTTTACTGGATTTGCACATCTTACAGCTGTACCAGCACTTGATTGATTTATCTTTTATGGCCTCGGACACTAGCGCCTAGTTAGGTCAGTAGAGCCCAGTTGCTCCTTTCCCTCCTGGGCAACCCCATCCCTCTTTTTCTTCTTCTTACTCTTTTGGGTCCTTTTCACCTTTTGGTCACCTTTTAAACACTTTAGGTCAGCATTTCAGTTTTCAATTATGAAATTCAAACAAAGGAATCATATATATACTTAGTTACTTCTCTCAAATAAATGAGCCAAACACTATAAACATTATCTATCACCACCTAAGATTACACAAAGACACAATAGCACTACAAAGCATACATATAACACATCCATACAAAGGACAAGAGTTACATACATTGCATAGGAGGGTAGTTCATTCTATTCCATCATACACATCTTGCATACGAGTGAAATAATCTAGATCTAGCTCGTTATCATCATGTAACTTGTACAAGGATAACATAGGGCATCATTACACACACAAGCACAAAGAACTACATGGAGTTTGAGATGTAGTGCAGTGCTCAATAATCAATTCACTCTTCGGGTGACCGTCAGGGTCAGTCTGAATCTTCATTCTGCATCTTTTTTATTAGATTTGATATGATTTGTGGGCATGTGTAGGTAGATACTTGTTTTGTAGGCTACAAGTACGACCAACGACATAAAAAAGAAACCAGAGCAATCAAGAGTGAGTAGAAGTGAATATCTTCTGACCCAAAAAGATTAAAACCTGAGCATCTGAGCATAAACAGGCACCCAAATCATTCACTAATATTTGGGGCATTGTTGTCCTTCTACGGGTGCTTCAGTCCCTTATATTCCTAGGGTTCTAAACCCTCATTGAGCCTGTTCAACATTGTTTCCAGCCATATCTAGTGGATACTCAGTCCATATCACTCCCAAGTTGCGCAGAATTGGTTAAGTCGTCTTTGCCCTTTCATTTGCTTAGGGTTTTACATTGTTAAATGCTTATTGGTTGTGCACTACTGCATATACTTACATGAATATCATTAGTTAAAGTAAGTTACTCTGAAATTAGATTTAATTCATTTTAGATTAAATCATATGCTTACCATCAATTTAGTCTTCAAATTTAAGTTTCCCTATCGATGAACTGCTATTTACATCACCCTTTAGGCAATCTTAAATTGCATCTCTGGGACTACATTAAGCTTTGCTCCTAGGCTGAATTTAATGTGTAAGTGTATTAGATGTACTATAACTATGCAGTTAGGAATGCCCTAAAGTCACATTCTCATTAGTAAATATGTCTTTAAACATGAAATTTAGGTATAAAAAATATCTTATTTAATAACTTAAAAGTGTTAATAAATTACTTTAAAATTATCTTTAAATAACATTTTAATCAGCCCAAACGTTGTAGTGATTAGTGGGATATTTTCCCTTTTAAACTAAAATAATTTTACTGAGTGAATCTCTTCAAAAAGATAAATTTTCTTTTGAAGTTTATGATACTAAAGTATGCATCCATGGTCTAAAAATTGGTAATGTTGACTGTAATTGTAGACATCTAAAATGTTGACATGGTTAATTATGATTAACATGTCCTGCAAATATCCCAACATCACCCATATAATAATTAGTCACAAGATTAATTATTATAATTTAATCCATTTTATCTATTTTTAGCCCTTTATCATTTTATCATCATTTATCTGAAATCCTTTTATTTCATCCATAATCCAATTTTATCCTTAGTCATCATTAATATCTCATTATCTCATCAACTAATCCCTATTATCTATTTTCTAGGAATTAAAAATTCCTATCCACCTACCACCCACCCTATACCTACTTTACACCTAGCTTCTCCATCTAATCACCCCACTAAACGCATTTAATTTCACCTAATCATAAGCTAAATAACCCTCCAAATCTAGAGGCTTTTATTTCTAGAAGCCTCTCCAATTTTCCATCTTCTATATTCAAAAATTCAAATATTTCCCCCCCTCCGCTTCTTCCAAAATCTAGAATTCTCCAATTCTAGAAAATTCTTCACTCTCATGCATTCTACACCATTGATCCATATCCTACATGGATCAATCTCAACCCTCCATTTATCCATCCTCAACTCTAAATTTAGCTCTCCTCCTCCATGAAAGTTAAGTCACAAATTCATATCAAATCTCTGCCATTTTTATCACTCAATCAACCTATCATTCATCTTTAATCCATTTACGATCAATCTACCATCATCTTGATCAAGAAAATCATCATTCATCAAAGGGGAAGTGTTGCCCAAGTGTCTCCAAAATTTGAAGCAAACAACTACAATCCAACATCTTGGGCACATCAACAAATCAAAGGGATCTCTACTTTGGTAAGTTGAAGGTATTGCATTCTATTCCCTTTCCATATAGCTCAATGTGAGGTAGTGATAGAGAGTGTTAGATTAGGAATTGATCTACTTTGATTTCTAATTTGCATTTTGCTCTAAAACAATTTTTTGTCTACATTTTGGTGCCCACCATGGGGCTTACCCCCCAAAATTGTTTTTTTTAATAGCATTTCATAATTAAAATAAGTTGTCCAAATTTAAAAAACTTCCGTGATCATTTGCACCATGAAATTTCATAACATTTGTCTATTTAAACGCATTTGACCTGTCAACAACGCTTATGCACATGAAATAGCGGTTTTGTAACTTGAAATAACGCTTTTGGATGTATTACTGACTTCTGTGGGTGTAAGGAATTTTTTCAACGCATTTGTCAAAACAGTGGCATGTTTGTTCCTGGTTTATCGCTTTTACGTCTGTATTAGCACTTTTGTGCCTACTAACCCCAGTATGTGCAGGATCAACGCATTTGTTCACATAATAGTGTTTTTGTAACAACTTCAATGTGTGTGTGTATTAGCACTTCTGTAACAACCTCAATGCTTTTGTTCAACCTTTAAATCCCCAAAATTACCATTTTTTGACAAAACAACACATTTGTAGGCAAAGTAGCGCTTTTGCACACAAAGTAACACATTTGCACACAAAGTGGTGCATTTGAACACAAAGTGGTACTTTTGTAGGTAAAGTGGCACTTTTGCAGGTAAAGTGGCGCATTTGCATGTACAGTGGCATGTTTGTTCTATTTTGGTGCATTTGTTTTGCTTTTTTTTTCTACCTTTCGAGAGCCATAACTTTTGATCCCGAACTCAAAACGACCGTATTTTTTCCATGAAAGGTATCAAAAATATATATGCAATGAAAGTGTTAATTAAGAAATTTATATTATAATTTATTCATGGTTTTCATTTTCCTAAATGTTTTCATTTTAACTACACATTGAGTTATATTTTCTTGTTCCAAACTACTAGCACTTTGTGTGCAGCTTCCTACACTTGTCAAAGATAAAAGAATCAATCTAAAACTACTAATCCTTTTTATTTCGTAGCTCATTTATTCTAAGAGATTGGGTTATAAAACATCAAAATACTTTGTTTTGTAGAGCCTCCTCTTGAAGACCCAATAATCAAACTATCAATCTTATCATCTTTTATCTTACATTTATCATCGTCCTTGTGATTTTTCATTGTTTCTTGTTCATCCCGGAGGAAAAACCTTGTATGCTCTCCTCTCGCGTCCTAGGACGATCTTGAGGATCAAAAGCAGCTAGCCTTCCCCCTTTTCTTTTTTTAGGGGTGATGTGACATGGAAGTGATATCCATGCACTTACCATAGTCCTAGGCGTCTCGTGACTGTGAGCTTCATGTCCACGCACGTAGACACACCCCGTGTTCCGAGGGGTATATAAATTCAAGGACTTATGTCATTATTGGCTAAGAGCTTGCTTGTTTTAAGAGTGGCATGAAGTGAGGGGCTTCCATGTCCCAAAACCCAGGCCTCAGACAACATCCTTGCAACACGAACTTGGGCCTCACGTACTGTAAGGTATATCGGGGACACCTCTAGTAAGCTCGTCCATCCTAGACTAGGCTACCTCTTAGCCATATATTGAGCTATAATGCAAGGAGTCCATACTCTGCAAGATCACTTGCTAGTTGATCCCACATCGACATGTAGGTGGAGAGCTAATTTTGGCACAATCGTTGGTGTGTGGTATTGAAAGTCGGTTATAGCTTGATTGCAATCCCGCTTGACTAGTTGGGATGTTTGTTGTATGTTTGTTACTTTTTTATGAACACCCTTGACCATCCCATTACTTTAAAATTTTAATCAATCAAACAAATTATCTTTAATCACACAATCCAAATCAAAATCCCATTACCATTCGTAATCAACAATCCTAGTTCAAATCTAATCCCCCACAAATACCATCCAACCATGGCCTTCGATCCTCAATCCTCATCCTCTCGAAACAAACATTCAAACCCCTACCTCTTCCCTAAATCCATCAACCAAGTTATCCCATCATCCCCCACCCATAAAATTCAACCATCTCACTTTATCCCACACATTATCCAACACCTTAATAAACAAATCTCAAACTTAACATCCTACCTCAACCAATCTCACCCTTGTCATCTAAAGAAAACATCCCATGTCGATCCTAACATCCTAAAAAACATTCAACTACTTAATCAACAAATATCCACTCTTCAACCTTTAATCAATCAATTACCCCCTAAACTATCATCTATAAACTAAATCGTCCACAATTTCCTCCTCATAAGATCCCTACTCCTCACCCCATTGAGTTCTTCCTTGAGGAACACAAATAATGTTGGAGGTTAGCGATGACAACCTCTTGTGAAGATTGACGTGAATCGTCCCTTGCTCGTTCTCCTCCCACATAGAGCGGATCATAGTGGATACCTCTTCTTGTTGGACCTTATTGAAGGACACCACTCTTTCTGCGCTGAGCAATTCAACCACACATATTTTCTATATCTCTCTCCAATAATTAATGGGAGGAGCGAAGAGCACGTCCTTGTAATTATACCTAATAAATTTTCCAATTACAGTTGCCGGTCTGCTGGAGAAATTGGCATCATGAGTTGTGAAGAACACTTTTGCCATTTCAGAAGATGAATCCACAATGACAGGAAAAGAGCCCAATTTAATTCCCTCCATTCCTAAGTGAATAATGGAGTGCGTGAAGGCGCTCTTCCTTCATAAACCGACTGAGGTTTGATATAAGGTTAACAAAAAATGGTAGTTTAAAGAGTAATTGAATAAAATAACAATTTTTTTAATGAAATTATAATTTAGTCTCATTAACAACAATTAAAACAGCGGAGACGAGAAATACAATTAATTATTAGGTATTATTGATTTTATATTCACTTTATCTTTTTCATATTTAATTTTTTAAATTTTAAACTATTATTATTATATAATAATTTTTTAATTTTTTTTTAATTTAATTTTTTTAATATTTAATATTTAATATTTTAATTTTTATATAATAATTATAATTATAATTTTGAACTTATTTTTTTAATTTTAATTTTTATACTTTCTAATTATTATTAATTGTAGTTTTCTATTTTTTATGTTTAATATTTACTTTTTAAAAAATTAATTTTCAATGATTTTTTAATGATTAAATTGATTTTTTATTTTTTAAAAAATTATTTTAATCGGCGTGGAATAGGCCATTCTGAGGAAATGGATGGATGACCCTAAAATGCCTTTCATTGTGGACGAATTATTTGTAGAGGTGCATTACGCAAACCCTAACATGAATATGTATGGGTGGAATATATTCGCTCCCCATAGCAGGGATGATGCTTGGAGGACCATGGCTGATCTCAGATTGCATGGCTTCTACGCCCATTTTTGGCCTTGACTTGTTCTCATAAGACGGGGTATCACTTCTTTCACAAAGTGACATCTTCATTCTTTGCATCACTTTTTTAATTCTCCTTATGTGTCACTATCTCTACAGAGCCACGATAGGGAAATATTCTTAAATCAACGTCAAAATATATATATTCAAAAATTATTAGTCCACTTTATTTATTTACAAAAAGGATGAAGAATATTTCTTTGTTCATTAAAACGATGATTGGGTCTTTGATTTCAAAGTAATGATGTAATTTTTGTTGACAAGTCTTATGGGTACTTGAAGAACAATTTTAGATTAATATTTTTTAATTAAAATGCAATCCTTCTTTTGGAAAGCTTTTTTCATCCAAAAGAATTATGACGTGAGGATCTGGAAACAGTGGTGGCCCATGCGGCATGTTCACTATGAATACAATGCTCTTGTATTTCTCGATGCACTTTTTGAAGAAAGCATCTGCCCCTTCCACCACGAAATAATCAAATCAATCCATAATGGCTCCGATGATGGGAAGGCTATAGCTTCCAGTGACTTGTTGCACTCCTTCATTATTCGGATAAGTCATACCATTCTTTGTCTTACTAGATACGATCAACACTGTTATGAACTAAAATTTCACAATTTATGTGCTAGAAGATCAAATTGTCTCGTCTAAATTGTATCTTAGGCACGCTTATTTTTATAAGAATTTTTTTATTTGAAAGTGTTTTTCTAATACATATGGAAATAATACATCAATGGAAAATATCATATATACATCATCCTAAAGGGCAACGCAAGGCAACTATTTTTCAAAATTTTCCAAACAATCTATAGAAATATGAAACTTTCACATGCAACAGTCCCAATGCTACCAGCTAGTAGCATTCTCCATGCCAATGGCCAGTAGCATTCTCCATGCTGCCTGCCAAAAAAAAAAAACAATGAAACTATCATATCCGTAGCCATATTTTAAAAAAAAATTAAAATGCAAATCTAAAAAACTCACTCATCTAGATATAAAACATAAACAACTACAATTTCAACTCGCTTTTCCATGCCCATAAATTATTTTCCATGGACCTTATGATTAACAGATTCTCAAATGACAAAAGTGAAATATAAATAAATTCAATTCAATTTTTAACAAATAAACCATATCTCACCAACTATAATTGATTAAATATATTTAAACACTACAATGATGCATCAAGATTGTTTAAAAATCAAGTGAACTATTTCTCCATGTTATATAAATAAAGCAATATTAATGACAAACTATTTCCAAACTTTTTAAAGGTTTCCTTAATGAATTAGGACATATCATGGTGTCATTTGTACCAGAGCATTGTAATGGTTTACACATCACATAACCACTCGACCACTCTCCCAAATACCATGCATGTTTGTCTTCGGGCAAGGTTCCTTCCATGTAATTGCATATTTGAGTATTATTTAGAGTGCACCTTCCATATGTTGCATAGATACCATTCAGGGCATATGGATCTTTACATTCAAACCATACCATGTACAAATCAAAGTATAATTAATTTTCTCATAACATGTCCAATGCAAAGCATGAGAGCACGTTCAAGATTGCAGGCAACTATTGCTCTAGTTTCTATTACAATAATACAAATAGAGGAAAATGTGTCGATTAAATTACACGGGATCATGAAATATGTGCACATTTTTTATGTTTCATGTCTTGTAACCGGAATGCTAATTGTTAAAAGTCCACATAACGGAAAATTTATGTCTGAAGCACCGATTGCACACATGTAAGTAATACATGCGATATTGAAATAGTCCATGTGAAATCTATACTATATAGTTAAGCTCATATACTAGATATTTCTTGGGTAGGAATAATCTCATCCTTTAACTATTTCTCCATGTTATATAAATAAAGCAATATTAATGACAAACTATTTCCATACTTTTTAAAGGTTTCCTTTATGAATTAGGACATATGGTGGTGTCGTTTGTACCAGAGCATTGTAATGGTTTACACATCACACAACCACTCAACAACTCTCCCAAATACTATGCATGTTTGTCTTCGGGCAAGGTTCCTTCTATGCAATTGCATATTTGAGTATTATTTAGAGTGCACCTTCCATATGCTCAGTAGAGACCATTTAGGGTATATAGATCTTTACATTCAAACAATAACATGTACAAACTCATCCGCGAGCTATTCCTCCATGTTACATAAATAAAACAATATTAATGACAAACTATTTCCAAACTTTTTAAAGGTTTCCTTAATGAATTGGGACATATGGTGGTGGTATTTGTACCAAAGCATTGTAGTGCTTTACACATCACACAACCACTCGACCACTCTCCCAAATACTATGCATGTTTGTGAAATCCAATATATCAACAATAATATTTCGATTGAATTCATACGAGATGTTACATGATTATATAGGTTTTTTAGTTTTCTATAAAATAGGAAACAACTTTTACCTACGCACCTATAATACGTAAGTTGTTTAAACTACTAAACAACTTTACAAATATAATCTATTACAATAATTTACCACATAGTAAATTATTACTAACCATGTGAGAACTAGAGTAACTATTTCCTAACATTCCCCCCTTAGTGCGAACATGGGGAAAAATTACCTCTGTACTTGCACTTGCTCATGATCTACTGATTTTTATAGGATGATCGCAAACCTCAAGGATGGTTTTGCAAACGGTTGACCAAAAACCTAGAATGGTGGTTTTGCAATTGGTTTACCAAACCACAAAGTGATGGTTTTGCGAATGGTTTACCTACAACCACATCATGATGTGTGAAGTACTATTATCAACTCTCATCACATCTCACTGCAGAGGAATAACATACGAAAATATGTTGCTCATACACACAAACAAAAAACTAGAAATGGAACATTGGATCATGTTCCCCCCTCGGTGTGAAATTTCCACTTATTCAGCAAATCAAGAAATCATGAACACTGCATACAAGAACATTGAAATTTGAAGCATGCCATATGCCACTAAAAGCACACTGAAAAATGCCACCAAACCTTTGTGCGGCCCGGTCGTTGGCGACTGACGAGAGGTCATTGATCGACCTCTGATGCCTCCGTCCTCTAATGTACGAGTTGCTAACTTAGCCGGATGTGATCATGAAGCACAATTACAACTTGGACGTTGGATTCCACTGAAAATGTGTTTGTGAGGCAATTTTTTATTTTTATTTTTACAATTTTTGACAATTTGACTATAAACAACTTATGGATACACAAATTTGACAACACAAACTATGACATTTTGATAATTTTACTCATGACTCTTGACTTTGAACACCCTAGACCTAAAACAATACTTTTGACGATATTACAAATTTGATGACTCTTTTGACTCGGACAAGAAGATTCAACTAAAATTTTTAAAAGTCATATAATGAGATTACTTTTAAAAAGAAAATGACTCTAGATTCTCGACTCGTTTTATTTTTGACATTCATAATACTAATAACTCACAATTGACCCTAAATAGACTAAACTAATACTATTGATAACCTTTATAATGGTACACATTGGAATCTTCTTCTAAATCATGACAATTGTAACTTTTGACTACGACCACTAATGACTCGAATTACTTGTATTGACCAAAGAAACAATGTAAGACAAAATAACATGACTCATAATCTTGAATTTATCACAAATAACCTGCACCATACATGATTTCGGGTGGAAGTAGCGTCTAGAGTCTTTGTATCAGTTGTGGAGCCACAGTTTACAAAGTCAAGCAGAGGATCCAAATACATATCAAGTTCTTCTTGGAGAAAACAAAGCCTGTCACTGAATGGGAGATGAAATACAAACTTATTATACATCTAATGCTCAACGCAGAGACATAAACTTGACAGAGTAGATGTATTGACCTGATAGAGATAATTTGTTTTAGATGAGAGAGAACAGTAATCTTAGTACAAATGGCGTCAAACAACGTACTCTGCATGTGCTTCTTGCAACACGCATGAATGTCATGCATATGTGGCATCGTTGGGAGGAAACAAGTGCCAAAGCTTTCTCTTGCAGTCGAGGAAGACCAACATGTTATAATTTATCCTTTCTTATTCCCAAAATGACGTGGATCCTTGTGCAATGATAAATCACATGAATACGTATGCACAGGCGTATGTGGAACTTGAATGTGACTCAAAACACAAAATAAATTCGTTGATATGAAGGTTAGATCTAAACAGATCTAGGTACTGTACTGCGGAACGGTGTAATAAATGCCCCAATGATGATACATGTCTCCTCGCAAGGTGTTCGGGATCCGGAAAAGCCCTCGGAGTATGCGTTAACATCCCGCATGCCCCGCTTAGCCCCCGCGCCCTTTGTTTTCCCCTTTTTTCCTCTTTCCTTGGCCTCTTGACCTTCAGTGACGAAACCGCCGCCCTGAACAGGGCGGCGGTCCTGTAACCGCCGCCCTGCTCAGAGCGGCGGTCCTGTGCGCGTTTTCCAGAACGCTCTTTTGACGCGACTCGCGTGAAATATCACGTTTCACCAGCTTTTCTTTGCCGACTTGAGCATGCATTAATGTTTTTGGTCCCCTGGAACAGTGTTTTTCCTTTGTTTATTGTTTAGGAGTTCAATTTGGTTTTGGTTCTTGGATGCTTGAATTCCTATAAATGCATGGTTTGTGTACATGCAAATGGTCTGATTTTGGTGAAGATTTTGGTGAAGAATTTGGTCTGGAGTTTTTGGTCTGAAGCTTGGCTGGATTTGGAAGTTTGATCTTTGCTCTCATTCCCTCATTTTAGTGTTTTAGTTAGTTAGCTTGTTTAGAAGCCATAGCTTGAATTCACTTGCATCTTTTGTTAAATTGCTCAGCTGTTGGTAAGCCACAGACCCATCTTGTGCAGGCAGTGCTGTTGTTCCACCCAATCCGGTTAGAAGCTTGCCTCTGAATTCCTCTTTGCTGTAGATTTGTTTTACTGTGACTTAGAGTTCTTAGTTCAATTCATTATATACCTGGTTAGTATTATTCAGCTGTTGGTAAGCCACATATCCAACTTGTGCAAGCAGTGTCTTTATTTTGGAACGGAATAGCTTAGGAAGCCATTAAAGTTGCAGGTTTTGCTCTTCGTATAGGATAGTCAAAGGTTCTGGTCGCTTCACGTTGCATGACTCGCAGTAAAATCCCGCTAGGAATCGCATAAGCCAAGCTCTGTACTCTTGCGCTATCCCTCTCCTACTCGCATTCTCGGTCTGCATTCTGAGCTGTCCTTGTCCCAAAATCTACTCCTATCGGTGCTAGCATTACACGCTTTTCTGGATCCAAGTGAACACGAAAGAACGAGAAGATCATACTGAGGGGACGAGATCACATACACCATCGGATTCGCCACTGTTCTGCGGAATCCAGGTTTTACATTTCAAAGTTCTAGTCAGATTCATATCAAATAGAGTAGTTAATCACTTTATTTCATTTCATTCTATTCTCGACATTGCCAAGGAAGCTGTGGGGATTGATAGTTTCTGAGAAACTATGATTCACTCCTCACTTCTGAGGTAGGATCGAGAATCTTGCCGGTAGATTAGACAAACTGTTTTATTTAGAATAATTCTATAAATCGCACAGGCAAATAACCACACTCGGTTATCTTGTCTGTTTTAAATTATTGCTTAGCTATTATTTCTAGATACGCTTAAAATAGTTTGCTTTCCTTAAAATTGTTAGAATATTTCATAGAAAAATAAAGTTATATGTAGTTAGATTTATTTCACTTAGTTAGAATTTGTTTCATCACAGTTAGATTGCATTTTGTTTCGTATGACAATCACGGGACCTCAAGAGCCCAGGGAATATATATTTGAGCCAATCGTGCCTCAACCAAACCTAGTCACAGCAATAGTTGACATAGACCAAAATCTCAGGATACAAGTATTCCGAACAACCACAGATTTACAACTGATCAGTTCACAGTTAAGAGGATTAAACATAGAAGACGACCAAGCACATGCGTTTTGGTCAAGTCAGCCAAACTACAGATTACTCTAGAAAACATCCACATGACTGTAGAGGGGCTCGAAAGAGAACAAACATTCGGGTGCGATCCTCTAGTTCCACAGCCAGACGCTGGAGACACCCTCGTAGATATAGATACCAGCTTAAGAATCCAGGTTGCGAGAACGTCTGTAAGGTATTCTGAGAAGATTGCACAACTATTGGTTCTAAACATAAAAGCTGAGAAAGCATACGATTACTGGATACTAGGGATTAGAACTTGATCTCGCGTATGACCATAACAGGACCGCAACAACCAAGAGTCTACGGTTGTGATCCACAAATCCCACAGCCCAACGAATCCACAAGTCAGTTAGATATAGACACTGGCCTACGCACACTAGTATTTCAGTCCACCCCACTTCCACCTATCATCATCCAACAGTTATCCCTACTAGACACAACAACTAACGAAGCTAGGGAATTCTGGACTAGGCCAGAAAATCGTCCATAGAATCTATTGTATTCATCATCCACTATATGACCTTATCAGGAGATATACACGAAACAATCCCAGGTCATTTTCCACGTATTCCGCAACCCATAGATCGAATCACGCCAGAGCTCGATATTGATTGGAGCCTTCGAGCAGTCATCCTCGCTGATCGATCTATCACACCAGTCCAAGTTAGAAGGGCCTTCTTTGCCTTAGATTCGCAAATTCCACTAGTGCGTGTCGAAGACATTAGACTGCCTAACTAGTTTGTCTGCATATTCCATCCCCACCGGCTGTCTCGGCACGACCTCGGGAGGTCGGGTACGCGGAAGAGTCACTTGTAGATTCTCACGCTCGCCTGTCACTTTTCCGGCGTACAAAATTGGTGAACCCGACGTGAAACAAACAACTGTTTCACCTTCTCTTTGAGAAGTTTCATCTTCTCTCATCCACCTTCGCTCCTTCCCATTATTCTGCGGGTATTCATATACCCCCCGAATATGTCGGGATTCGACGCATATGGCAGACCCCTCCTGGGTCTTGAGGCATACTACGCCCAACAGAATAGGGAATCATCACCCTCGCTCTCAGTATGGGGTGACAACTATTCAACTAATCAGTTGTCAACACAAACCCCAAGAATCAGATATAGTTCGTCTTTTCAAACTGAGGAGTTAGATCAACCCCCTCGAACCCAACAAACAGAACCTTCAGGTTCCAACAATATGACGTTTACAGGAGAATCTGGTTCATCTCCTCAAATGTTACTCAGACCACAAATTAGTAGGCAATCAGATCCATACCTGGTCTTAGATGATGGACAGTCAACACGTTATCCTAGGAGTGAACAACACTCCCGGGGAATGTACCCATCTATAGGAGGTTTACAAATACAACCCGAAATCTCTTTTCAAGAAAATAATATGCCACTGCATACAGGAAATATTCTGGGAGAAACTTGGCAAAATAGCGATCAGTTTATGACAGGATATCACGTACCTTTACAACACCAAGGTATACAACAAACGCCGCTCAGGCAAAGTACCGTGGCTTCACCAAATGAAGTCATTTCAACGTTAGTAGAAAGAGTGAGAGGGTTAGAACTTGGCTCAAGCAAGTCAAAATTCTCCGTTCATACAAACAGGAAGTTCCAATCCTCCATACCACTCTGGTCAGGTAGATCTCCTTACGGGAGTAGGCACGTTAGGCATGCCTCCTCAATATCCACAGCAAACGCCAACAAGGCCTATCATCTCTAACACTACTCCTCCCGGTCTAGTGTCGAACAGTCCGTTCCTCGACAATACCCCGTCCTATTTAAACATGTACTCTAAATCACCACAAGGAGATGTGTTCTCCTCTCCTGGTATGTTTGCTCCAACGCAGGGACCTCCCTATGCCCCTGCCAACGCGTACGCTGCACCGTATCAACAACCTATCCCACCACTCCCTCAGCAAACACCATCAATGGTCGAAAGCTATGCGATAGGGACGTATTCAGAATATCTAAAGGAACCCTTAGATTTCACCATACGAAGCGTCATGCTTCCAAGACCTCTCCCTGATTTGCCCAAGTTCAAGGGTGAAGGAGATCCAAACGCACATATCAAAGCTTACGCTACAGCCATACGAGAATTACTCCCTTGGGATGGGGTTGTTGCTAAAATATTTCCCAAAACACTGGAGGGCATTGCTCTCGATTGGTATTATAGAATACCTGAGGCTTCCATACATTCATTTAAACAACTCGTGTCAGAGTTCATCAAAGCCTTCGACATGAACAAACTACTGAGAACAGGAATCAGGGAATTCTTGCATATCAAACAAGAACACAATGAATCTGTCGCTCATTTCATCCAGAGGTGGCGTACAGTTCTTTATTCATCAGCAAGTGCTCCAAACATGGATCAGATGGAACTATGCGATTTATTCCTTCATTCTCTCAGCAGAGAAGTGAAGGAAGAAGTCCAGAAGTTCCCACTGAGGACTTATGATGAAGTACTTGAGAGCGCTCTACGAATAGACCAGGCAGCAATAGATAGTGGTCGTAAGACGTATGGAGCAAACGGGAGGTTAATCACCTCCACTCAAAATACTACAACTACCACAAACGTCAATCAAGGACCCAAAATCCTTAACAAAAATCGTGGGGTAACAACGGATGGGGTAACCGACCAGCCCAAGAGGGTAAATGTTGTTAATACTCCGTCACAAACAAACAACCAGCGAAACAACAACTTTACCCCGACGGTCAATACAGTGGATTTTAACCATCCACAACAACAACAACAACAACGGTGAAATCCCATACAAGGGCCAAGCCAAAACTCATTTGGTTACCAAAACCAAAGTCAAAACCAAAAACAACAATTCCAAAACTTTGGTCCTAATAGGCAACAGTTTGATCGGAATTTTAGGCCACAATACACACCAAACCAACAAAACGGGAATTATAATCCCAATTCTTATTGTGGTTTCCATAAAATTCATGGTCACGACACTAGAACGTGCCGTGACTACAATAAATTTATGCAACGTTTGCCAGAAGAACAAAGACAGTTCTTCACAGACTTGTTTTTGGCAGATCCCGTCTCATCATCACCAAATACTCTCGCAGGGGCAGTTTCTCCTCAGAATGCTCCCCTCAAGATCTTTAATGATCCGCTCCCAAATCATGACAGCAATAGGCTGAATCCAACCGGAACAAACAAAGGTGCAGTGACGGGAAACAATGACCATGAAGCCTCGACTTCATTAAATCCGTCAGTTGCGCCACAGTTGGGAGCTCAACCAAGACCTAAGATAGTCAGTTTGGTAGAATTAGACGCTGAACTACCTATCGAAGCTATAACAAGAACACGAGAGTATTTCTCTCAACCAAGCCCAAGTCATCTGCCAGAGGCAGATAAGAGTCAGCAAATAGTTGAAAAACCCATCGGTGCGTATGATTTAATTAGTGACCTAACAAAGACCTTCTCACACATTTCATTTTTGGACTTACTAAAGAACTCTCCCCCTCACAGAGCTGCTCTTTTAGAAGCATTAGGTCTAGGCCATCTAATTAACATCACTCCACCTCCCGAAACACAAGTAAATCACGTAGATTTTGATATCCACCCTCCGGGGCAGCCGGACAAGGATGTCGAATTCATCTTCGAAATAAGTAAAATGCCCACAGATGCTGAGATCGCACGCCGAGGTGACCCAGCCTTACACTTGCAAGTGTGGGTTTATAATAACTATGTAAAACGGGCAATGGTTGACGATGGGGCTGCAGTTAACATAGTCCCTTTCTCTTTCCTCCAAAAACTTGGATATGGAGAAACAAACTGTTCCACTACACGAAATACCTTGAGAGGCTATGATAGCCTTAAAGCCACTTCGATAGGAACTATAATACTGCCAGTCACCTTAGGGCCCAAAACCATCTTGACTGAGTTTTACATTATAGATCGGGAAACTAACTATAATATGATCCTCGGCCGACCTTGGATACATCGAATGAAGGCAATCCCTTCCACGCTATTTCAAGAAGTAAGATTCTTGCATCTGGGAAAGGTATTTGTAGCCAAAGGCGATCCAAAACCTTTCGATTTGCACCTAGCTGATTTAAAGAAAAGACCAGGGGTGCACTCAGAATTTGAGCTGCCAACAAACCAACTTAATAAACCCTCTGACCCAAAGCCAGAGGAAAAGTTGATACCTACAACGGATCTTGAAACTACCAGCATAGCCAAAACAACTCCAACCCCTAAAGGTAAAACTAAAGAAACAGTATCATTAGGGACTACTGCGAAAATCGTTGAATTGATAGAACAAGATTCACCAATGTTCTTACCATTCGATTCAGTAGGCATAGGATTTTCCCTAGGTGTTGGTTCCTTACCGGCAGAGGATCTCTGTATGATAGAAGTAGAGTGTGCAAACGCGGCAGATGCCCCAACATCTACACTCCCGGCTAAGTATTGGACTCTCCATTTCGATGGAGCTAAATGTCGTTATGGAGCGGGGGCAGGTATAATTCTTACTTCGCCCGAGGAGAAGGTCCTCCCATTCTCATTTAAGTTAAACTTTGAATGCACAAACAATGGCGCTGAGTACGAAGCCCTCCTTCTTGGCCTCACCTTAGCCAGAAGGATTGGTATTGATAACATCAGAGTCTTGGGAGACTCGCAATTAGTAACAAACCAAGTTTCTGAAGTATATGAAACTAAAGCCGAACATTTACAACTCTACAAAAATGCTGTATTAGATTTAAGCAAGGCGTTTAACTTCATATCCATTGAAGCGATCCCGCGAGAGAAAAATCTTCTCGCCGATTCAATAGCAACCTCGGCATCACGTTTTACTCCAAGCAATGAGCTAGAAGATACTCACTTCACAGTATCCATTCGTGACGAGCCATTAATAAAAACAATGACAAATCCTCTTTTAAGCGGAAGTGAATCTACCGTCCTAGACCATGTTGGAAATGATGCGGCTACTTTGGATTATTTAAATGCCTATGCAGCATTACATCTCTCCTATCACATGCTAGATTTATCCCTGATCCCACATTCGTCCTCCTACTTCGGAAATCCCGTAACGGATCTTCCGTCACAAAGGGAACCTAACATATACGCAATAGAAAATGGGGATGATTTAGATTTACCTCCAGCACCACCTGAGTTCGAAGAGGGTAACGCCTCTTTAATC
Source organism: Taxus chinensis (assembly GCA_019776745.2). Lineage (NCBI taxonomy): Eukaryota > Viridiplantae > Streptophyta > Pinopsida > Cupressales > Taxaceae > Taxus > Taxus chinensis. Next base: position 222,220,400 of record CM034152.1, read on the forward strand.
GAAGAAACAATCGATGTCAACATTGGGACAGAAGATGAACCAAGAATATTGAAACTAGGTTCTTCGTTGACACCAGAAGAAGTGGAAATACATACTCAGGTTCTCAAAGAACATCAGAAGGCGTTTGCATTTAATTACAAGGAGATGACGGGAGTCGCACCCCACATTGCGGTACACAACCTCGTCACTAGATCGGATGCAAAGCCAATTAAACAAAAATCAAGGCCCATGAAACCCAAAGTAGCTCTCATGGTAAAAGAGGAAGTAATAAAACTCCTTCAGGTAGGATTTATCAAGCCAGTTGACTACTCCCAATGGGTATCTAATATCGTTCCCGTTCTCAAGAAGAACGGAAAGATACGCATTTGCATAGATTTCCGAGACATCAACAAAGCGTGTCCTAAAGACGATTTCCCATTACCATCCATAGACGTTATTGTTGATGCAACAGCTGGTTTTGAACTTTTGTCTCTCATGGATGGATTCTCGGGATACAATCAAATCAGAATATCTGAGCAAGATCAAGCTAAAACCACGTTTATAACTCCTTGGGGAACCTATTGCTACGCTGTTATGCCATTCGGTCTTAAGAACGCCGGTGCTACGTACCAGCGGGCCATGACATACATATTTCACGATCTAATTCATAAAATCATGGAATCTTACGTAGACGACTTATTGGCTAAGGCCAAAAAGCGCTGTGACCATCCCGAAGTACTCCGCATCATTCTTTCACGCCTAATAGAATACGGAGTCACGCTAAACCCAGAGAAATGCGTCTTTGGTGTAACAGGAGGAAAGCTCCTAGGTTACATCATATCGTCACGAGGGATCGACGTTGATCCAACCAAAATTCGGGCTGTCCTCGAAATGGTCCCACCTTCGAGTGAATCTGGAATCAGATCATTTCTCGGGAAGCTGGGTGCAATCCGGAGATTCATCCCGGACTTAAGCTTCGCTATTCATCCAATCAACAATTTACTCAAGAAAGACTATAGCATTGATTGGACCGAAGACTGCAACGAAGCTTTCAACGCAGTTAAACGTTTCTTGCTGTCACCACCTACGCTAATGCCACCTAAGCTGGATCGCCCGTTAATCCTATATTCGCGAGCTACCAATGTCTCGCTGGCCTGTATGTTGGCCCAAGAAGACGATGACAAGAGAGAACGTGTGATTTATTTCATTAGCCGAACACTGCTCGACTATGAAACACGCTATACACAAGCAGAGCGAGAATGTCTTGCCATAGTCTTTGCTACTAAACGTCTAAGACATTACATGCTGAATCAAGAAACAAAGGTCATGGTAAAGACGGACCATTTACGGACTTTTCTCACACAAGGTTCCTTATCCAAAAAGGCTGGACGTTTTATAACCTTAATGGGAGAGTTCGAATTAACATTTGTAAATCAGAAGTCAGTTAAAGGACAAATCATCGCGGATTGGTTAGCTGACAACCCATTAGACGGAGGCGATCTAGTAGATTTGGATTTTCCAGATGAATGCGTATACTACATCGAAACTCGACCTGCTATTTCTGAGTGCCCTTGGTACACTGATATCATTAATTATATCATGGACCATACGTACCCGGATGCAGTGACACGCAACAAAGAAGGCGATTACGCATAATCGTAGCCAAATATGTCATTATAGAGCAGGTGCTCTATCGAAAAGCATTCGATGGAATGCTCTTAAGGTGTGTCGACACAGAAGAGTCCAAGAGGATTCTCCATGAATCCCACAGCGGTATATGTGGAGGCCACTTCGGTGGCCATGCCACTGCTCGAAAAATACATCGAATGGGCTATTTCTGGCCCACTCTAGAACATGACGCGATAGAGTTTGCACGCAGGTGTCATAAGTGCCAGGAATTCTCCCACGAGATCCACATGCCAGCACAAGCTCTACAACCAATCGCTACTCCATGGCCCTTTTCTACATGGGGCCTAGACTTAATAGGGAAATTCTCTCCCTCATCCACAGACGGCCACAATTTTATAATTACGGCCACTGAATATTTTACCAAATGGGTGGAGGCCATGCCTCTTACTACCGTACCTGGTTCTGTAATCGCTAAGTTCATTTTAAATCAAATCATTTGCAGGTACGGTATCCCACAAATCATTATCTCAGATAATGGAACTTCTTTCAAGAATGAAGAAGTTCGTGAACTATGCAACAAATTTAAAATAAGCCATCATACGGCTTCCTTGTATTATCCCCAAGCCAATGGGCAGGCTGAAGCAACAAACAAAACGCTGAAAGCCATTCTCCTTAAAACGGTGAAAGAAAACAAGCGAGATTGGCATTTGAAGTTATATCCGGCCTTGTGGGCCCACCGAACCTCAATAAGAACACCAACAGGAGCAACTCCTTTCTCGCTAGTATTTGGGGCAGAAGCAGTTCTCCCGCTTGAGGTCGAAATACCCAGTCTCCGCATTTCACTACAAGGGATTCTGGATGAAGACGCTTACAGAGAAGTACGTCTTTCCCAATTAGAAAGCCTAGATGAAATTAGGTTAGATGCTGAACAACGGCATAGAGCTTATGCTGACCGAATGTGCCGGCAGTATAACAAGAAGGTTTATGAACGCGATATATACGAAGGTGATCTAGTTCTAAGACTAGACAGCCGGATCGACAAGAAGACCGGCGAAGGAAGGAAATTCCGGCCCAAATGGTTGGGCCCATACCGAGTCACGAAGGACTATGGAAATGGTGCATACCTCTTATGCACGCTAGAAGGTGAGGAATTTGGTGAAACAGTCAATTCCCTGCACCTCAAGCGTTTCTACGCATAAGCAGCTAGCACTACCTATATAACTATCTACATTGCATCTTCATATAGATTTAGATCATTTTGTCCACTTGTTCTTACACAAATTGTGATCAAGGAATCTATTCTCAAAGTAATTCATTACAAACTCATGATGTTGTTGGCACAAAACTTTCTAATCATATCTCTCCATTTTCGCGATATCATCAATCACTTCAGAATCTTTTATCAAATAAAATCAAACATGACGAAGTCTTCACGGTAACCATACCAAGATCTGTAAGTTTGTTCTCACTTTGATTTCTTCTTAGGATTGGTGTCTTTCCTATGGCTTGTTCTAGAAGCTTCATGGTGTCACATCTATCCCATATATACATCTCTTTGGAAACAAGCATATACTGACATTTTACTCAAAAAGACAAGTCAAAAAGTGATTAAACAGAAAATTTTATTTTTACACATTTCCTTGCCCTACCAACCTTCGGTGATGAGCTTGCGTCTCTTACTAGTGACGTAGGGTTGGGAAAGGATGGAAATGCCCTTACTCGCCTATGCCTTGCCCACGGTGATAAACCCACGCTTCTTACTAGTAGCATGGGGCAAAGTGTAGGGGGTCCTCTAGACAATGCAAACATTAAAAGGTCATAAACAAACTATTCAAACTTTGAGTCAAAAACGAATGAATCAGATGCTCAAAATTCCAAGAGAGTTAAAAATCCTAAAAACCAGATTTTGTCTACTATGTGGCCATCTACGGGTCTAAGTCTGGATAAACCGCAAAGCAAGTTGCACCCAAAACTATGAAGTCATTCGGGTGGAGTAAGCTTGTAGTTTTCAATTTGGTTCCACCAAAGCTTCGTCTGTCTTTCATCACTATCGTTTCACCATATTTCATACACTTGCGCCCTTCTTGGCTCTTGGTGATGAGCCCTCGCATCCTACTAGTTGCGTGGAGTTAGGAGTGGGGCAAGTTAATCTGTTCATCATACTGGTTATTTTCATCACTTTGCCAAAACAAACATGAGGTATCCAAATTGCTCACAGAAGCTAAGATTTAAGATCACAATATATCTACAATATCATGTATCAGCATCATGAAACACAAAAAGAAAGCAAGCATTTGCATCATCTGTTCTCCATTGCATACATTCTAGAAAGCATATAAAACATACATCGTAGTATACACAAAGCAGCTGGAAATAGAAAGGACAAACACGAGTGACAAAGTTTTGATCCAAAAATCAATGCATATATATAAATAATCAATGTTTGTATACAATGCCATCATGCGTTAGGCATGGTCAAAACGCTCAAAGAGCCCGTGATATACAAAAGAATCCATGATACAAAATATACAAGGGCCAAGTCGCCTCTCAACCCCTACGCGACCCCTCCGAGGGTGCGCGCCCTCGCCTAGGACTCCGGCTACGCCGGCGCTCTGAATGCACGGAGGGCTCAGGGTCTCGAGGAGCAGCCGCGGTCTCACCATGAGAATGGCTCCTCATAAGACGCTCGGCTGTCCTATAGCCTGCCAACTCTGTACGGAGGGTCGACACCATCCTGGCCACATGCCAAACAGGAGCGAAGACGTCAGTATGCCTACCGGCTGCTGAAGGCTCCCCGGACATCTACAGATAGCTCCGCACGGGTCTTATCCATAGGGATCATCAGAGAATCAGTGCATACCCTACGGATTAGATCCCGCCACTCGTCAACGGTCTCTGCAAAACAAAGAAGAAAGACGAATTAGAAACTAGGCAAGAGGCTAAAATATACAAGATACAAATATAAGGAGAGATAGCAGTTAAAACGAGTCCTAAATCAAACTAACATTGAAAGGGAGAGAGGATGACTTACTCGGGTCACCGGGCCTCCAAGATGGGTCACTAGGGCCAGCGCCCGCTGCAGATGCCGCTGCCGACTGAGGGGCTGCTCCTGTAGTAGGGGCAACATGACGTCCCGCAACAGACTCGTCCTCTCCACCACGGCCCTGAGAGAGTGGCTCCTCTGAAACTAAAGTCTCTCTCTCTGCACTCTGCTCCTCCCTCTCTGCCTGCATAATATCCTGAGTGTCATGCCACTCAGGATCGCTGTCATCCGTCTGCTCCTCTGACCCTCCCTCTGTGGACTCCTCAGAATCGGAGTCAATATCTATAGGGTCATCGCTACTATGAGCAGGACCCGCAGTAATCCGAAGTAAAGGTGCCCGAGGCGCACCAGCTCTCCCTCTGGCCCGAACAATCCCCCTGGCTACAATAGGAATACCAGGAGTGACCACTGTCCAACCACGGCCTCTAGGCCCCCCTCTAGCCTCCCGGACTGATCTATAGACTGGTGCCACTGGAGGAAGCATGCCCACATATGGGAGGCCGAACTGCTGAGGAACCCTGCCGAAAGGATGTACCTCCACCCGTCCCACACGGTCAATAAGCTGCCCTGTGGTGGAGCAAGAGATCAATGTGAGAGCCTCCTCTCCCCAAATGCCGGCCATGAGCTGGTACGGTATGGCCTCCATATCTGCTGTGGTGAGGGAAGCTACTGGCTGGTGAGGTGCTCTAAGCACCGACATATCTGACCATCTGGCTGCCCTCACAGCCCCGGGATCTGCCACCTCCACGCCTCTGCCATAGGGAATGAAGCGCTCATACACCCAACTCATAACTAGAGTAGGGTGGCTCAAAGACTGTCCCTGTAAACGGACCACCCTGTATAAGTCGTGATAAGTGGTCCCCAAAATATCTGCACCCCAGGCGTATATCCGACCATGCCCCTCTATCTGTGCAATGATGGGGGCCCAGCAGTATAATAAGGTATCCCCTCCCTTGTCCCCGATCAGTCTCGAGGCAAGGATCCCCATGATAGCCTGTCGAAATATGGGGATGGGAAAAGAAGGAATGGATCTGACTCTCACTCCCTTCTTCGGCCCCGTGGAGATAGCTGCATCCCCCATGTAGCCTGCCCACTGTGCAATCTGTGCTCTGGACCCAGCTGTCTCCAGTGTGAGCCTCCTCCCGATGATCGGGACCCCCAGGATACGGTAAACATCCTCCAAAGTAATCGTCCACTCACCGCGGACCCCTGGCAGTCGGAAAGTGTTCCGATCTGCATCCCAATAAGAAAATAAGTCACAAAGGATGTGACTAGATGGCGTGACATGGGGCACGCGCGATATACGCAATATGCCGGCCCTCTGTAATGTATCCTCCTCATCCCGAGAAAGGGCATATATACTCCCTCTCTCATTCTGTTTCGTTTTAAAATGGCTTTTTCGCAGGTTTGGAGCGCCGACGGACGTAAGTGTAACCGCCGCCCTGGCCAGGGTGGCGGTTGCAGTCTGAAAACCCGCGCGGGTTTTTAAACCTAAAAAGCCCAAAAAATGCAAAAATTGACCATTTTGGCTAAAAACAAAGCCTACCCAGTAGGCGCCCACACTAAATGGTACCTTTTCTCTTTCCCTGTTATTTTTTAGTGTTTTTTTACCAAATTATTGTATATATCTGCACTTGAGTTCTCTTTTCATTTTGCAGGTAGCGGGACGTCCTCTTTCCTTGTTATTTTAGTGTTTGTTTTCCAAACTATTGTATCTATCTGCACTTGAGTTCTCTTTTCATTTTGCAGGTAGCGGGAATTTTGGATGGCGTCATTTCGACACACGGACGTGTAAGGTATAACTTCTAACTCCCCATTTTGGGACTTCCATACTCAGAACCACCGTTTTATGCCTCTTCATGGCTAAAACGCTTCTCCGAGGGGGCAATATGTACGTACCCAAAATTGTAAGGTACTGTACCGCCAGAACAGTGTAACAAGTGCCCCAATGATGATACAGGTCTCCTCGCAAGGTGTTCGGGATCCGGAAAAGCCCTCAGAGTATGCGTTAACATCCCGCATGCCCCGCTTAGCCCCCGCGCCCTTTGTTTTCCCCCTTTTTCCCTCTTTCCTTGGCCTCTTGACCTTCAGTGACGAAACCGCCGCCCTGCTCAGAGCGGCGGTCCTGTGCGCGTTTTCTAGAACGCTCTTTTGACGCGACTCACGTGAAATATCACGTTTCACCAGCTTTTCTTTGCCGACTTGGGCATGCATTAATGTTTTTGGTCCCCTGGAACAGTGTTTTTCCTTTGTTTATTGTTTAGGAGTTCAATTTGGTTTTGGTTCTTGGATGCTTGAATTCCTATAAATGCATGGTTTGTGTACATGCAAATGGTCTGATTTTGGTGAAGATTTTGGTGAAGAATTTGGTCTGGAGTTTTTGGTCTGAAGCTTGGCTGGATTTGGAAGTTTGATCTTTGCTCTCATTCCCTCATTTTAGTGTTCTAGTTAGTTAGCTTTGTTTAGAAGCCATAGCTTGAATTCACTTGCATCTTTTGTTAAATTGCTCAGCTGCTGGTAAGCCATAGACCCATCTTGTGCAGGCAGTGCTGTTGTTCCACCCAATCTGGTTAGAAGCTTGCCTCTTAATTCCTCTTTGCTGTAGATTTGTTTTATTGTGACTTAGAGTTCTTAGTTCAATTCATTATATACCTGGTTAGCTATTATTCAGCTGTTTGTAAGCCACATATCCAACTTGTGCAAGCAGTGTCTTTATTTTGGAACGGAATAGCTTAGGAAGCCATTAAAGTTGCAGGTTTTGCTCTTTGTATAGGATAGTCAAAGGTTCTGGTCGCTTCACGTTGCATGACTCGCAGTAAAATTCCGCTAGGAATCGCATAAGCCAAGCTCTGTACTCTTGCGCTATCCCTCTCCTACTCGCATTCTCGGTCTGCATTCTGAGCTGTCCTTGTCCCAAAATCTACTCCTATCAGTGCTAGCATTACACGCTTTTCTGGATCCAAGTGAACACGAAAGAACGAGAAGATCATACTGAGGGGACGAGATCACATACACCATCGGATTCGCCACTGTTCTGTGGAATCCAGGTTTTACATTTCAAAGTTCTAGTCAGATTCATATCAAATAGAGTAGTTAATCGCTTTATTTCATTTCATTCTATTCTCGATATTGCCAGGGAAGCTGTGGGGATTGATAGTTTCTAAGAAACTATGATTCACTCCTCACTTCTGAGGTAGGATCGAGAATCTTGCAGGTAGATTAGACAGGTTATTTTATTCATTTAGAATAATTCTACAAATCACACAGGCAAATAACCACACTCGGTTATCTTGTCTGTTTTTAATTATTGTTTAGTTATTATTTCTAGATATGCTTAAAATAGTTTGCTTTCCTTAAAATTGTTAGAATATTTCTTAGAAAGATAAAGGTTATATATGTTAGATTTATTTCACGTAGTTAGAATTTCTTTCATTACAGTTAGTTTTGCATTTTGTTTCGTATGACAATCACGGGACCTCAAGAGCCCAGGGAATATATATTTGAGCCAATCGTGCCTCAACCAAACCTAGTCACAGTAATAGTTGACATAGACCAAAATCTCAGGATACAAGTATTCCGAACAACCACAGATTTACAACTGATCAGTTCACAGTTAAGAGGATTAAACATAGAAGACGACCAAGCACATGCGTTTTGGTTAAGACAGCCAAACTACAGATTACTCTAGAAAACATCCACATGACTGTAGAGGGGCTCGAAAGAGAACAAACATTCGGGTGCGATCCTCTAGTTCCACAGCCAGACACTGGAGACACCCTCGTAGATATAGATACCAGCTTAAGAATCCAGGTTGCGAGAACGTCTGTAAGGTATTCTGAGAAGATTGCACAACTATTGGTTCTAAACATAGAAGTTGAGAAAGCATACGATTACTGGATACTAGGGATTAGAAATTGATCTCGCGTATGACCATAAAAGGACCGCAACAACCAAGAGTCTACGGTTGTGATCCACAAATCCCACAGCCTAACGAATCCATAAGAAAATTGGATATAGACACTGGCCTACACACACTAGTATTTCAGTCTACTCCAATTCCACCTATCATCATCCAACAGTTATCCCTACTAGACATAGCAGCTAACGAAGCTAGGGAATTCTGGACTAGGCCAGAAAATTGTCCATAGAATCGATTGTATTCATCATCCACTATATGACCTTTTCAGGAGATATACACGAAACAATCCCAGGTCATTTTCCACGTATTCCGCAACCCATAGATCGAATCACGCCAGAGCTCGATATTGATTGGAGCCTTCGAGCAGTCATCCTCGCTGATCGATCTATCACACCAGTCCAAGTTAGAAGGGCCTTCTTTGCCTTAGATTCGCAAATTCCACTAGTGCGTGTCGGAGACATTAGACTGCCTAACTAGTTTGTCTGCATATTCCATCCCCACCGGCTGTCTCGGCACGACCTCGGGAGGTCGGGTACGCGGAAGAGTCACTTGTAGATTCTCACGCTTGCCTGTCGCTTTTGCAGCGTACAGTGTCCTTTCCAGACAAATGCTCTGCCACTTCCTTGGCTTCATCAAGATCACTGCGATCTAATGTAAATTCATTTTTGTAGAAATTGCTAATCCTCCAAATGCCACTGAAGGAGGAGAGATCCGATTAGGGCTCGTGTTGATCTCAAACCAATATACTATGAAAGCAAAATCGATGCAAAAAGAGGAAGCACCTCATCAATGAATCAATATAATAATTCACAGACTGGTGCATTACTCTGTTGCCCTCCTCTGGTCACGTTCCTATAGTCTCACACCATATCAAGAAAGAAGTCCACCCCTGAAAAGTACAAATACTAACAGGTCTACAATTTTTCTCCACTTATCACGCCTGATTCCAGACGATAGACTTGTGCAAACAAATATCACAAAACTACTTTAGAAATAATATACACTACAATCTCGTATACATTTTCTTCTCTTAGTATCAAGGCATTATAAATACAACTGCCCCTACAAGATTTATTATGCTTCCATTGCAACCAACCCAACTCTGATACCAAATGAAATCCAATATATCAACAATAATATTTTGATAGAATTCATATAGGATGTTACTGTTAGTGCAAAATCACAGCACCCCCGAATGGCCAAATATGTGAAGTGGTTAAAATGGGGCATTCAGTGTGATTGCATAACATTGGATCATCTCTCAAGCTGTGGGACTTGCAAAACTTGAGATGGACCTCCGGAGAAAGCCGGTTCTTACTTCCTAATCTACTTGCCACGAGCTACTCTAATGAAGAAAAAAACTAAACTATCCTAATCTAACCATTCTAAGGAACCAGAGATAAAGAGAGAGTGAAAGAAAAGCCTACACTAAAGTGGTGATACACCAGAGAAGGAAATGGGGGAGATGCTCTGTTGAGGGAGGATGAAACGAGGGAGAAAGGAATATGGGAAGGTCAGACAGAAGTGACACAAACCCAGACGCTAATCCATGATCAAAACTCCATGAAACACAACACCCTGCACCTGTAAATGTGAAATACATGCACATAAAACATATTTGAAAGGGAGAGGCACGAAGAGACAACAAAACAATGCAAAGGGTTGAAGAAACACCACAAAAACACATTTTATTGCTCTATATGGGTGCACAGACCATTACGTTTCTGCTTAGAGGCACAAAAATGCTTGCCAGGCGTAGGAGAAGGTTTTCAACTCAAAATGGAGTCAGGAAACAAATTTGACAGAGTTTCCCTACGCCCAGAATAATCTCCTCTTCTCAAATGAGATGCGTTACAACATATATAAAGAATAAGAGAGAGAAGAGGGAAAAGTCGAATCCTATTTCAACTACCACGGGATATGCATTGAATCTTGCCTTGAAGACTCAACCGCTATCAATCAATGCCTTTCTCAAATCCACCCCAAATATGTCGATTATGGCTCCCTTTGTCTATCCGGCGTATTGAAGAAGAACGACGGATCGAATCGAATCAGATCTGATAGTTGGAGAAATCAGACTCTATATTAATGGCCTGGAAGACTTTTTCCCATTTTCACCCACCAACACCTCAAAAAAATGATATTTTATGTTTCCAAGGCATAGAGGGCATCGAGATGTTTCCAAAAAATCTTCTCCCGCCCAAATCTGAGTTCTCAGTCGAAAGATATGGTCATTTGAATTTTTGGGTTGCGAGCGCATAATATTTAAATGAGTCTGTTTATACTGGGCCCACGTGGTAGCTCTGCACTCGTTTGAGATTTGAATCTTTCCTTCGCTCTTGGAATAGCACCCATGTGACACGTGGTGACATCAACAGGTTTCCCTATTTCCTTTGTATTCTTCCTAAGTCTTTTCTGTGGGCGGAGGCACTTTATCTGACCCAAGACATGTGGAGGCTTTGCGATTGTTTAGAAACTGCCCCCAGACTTTACCTTTGGAGTAATGCAGATACAACACGTGGAGACCTCCGCAGGCCTTTGGAATTTTCAACGGTCGCCCTCACCTTTTCGGGCTCTGGGACACGTGGCGAGCTGGCGCTTGTTTGAGCTTTTCTTTTGGACTGCGCCTTTAAAATGACGTCGTGTTGACACTTGGCTCCTTCCGCTACTGGCCCGCCTCTGCTTTGACTATTCAAATTGCGACTCTGTCCCCCCTTTTTTTAAAATCCTAGGACACGCGGCGAGCCTGTCCTCATTTGATTCTCCGCTTAGGGTCTCGCTTTTGAATGTGCGTTGTTTGGACACTTGGCACCTTCGCCTGCATTCATTACTTAGTCGTTTTGGGCCCGTTCTCCTTTTGACCTCTGTTGACCATTGGCTATGTAGAGAGCTGGTGCGAGTTTGAGTCTCCGCCTTGGGCTCCCATTTTGGATTTGCGCTGAGCCGACACCTGACACCTTCCTGCCTAGTCGAAGACTTTTTCAATAGTCGTGCAACTTTTTGGGGCTCTAGACGCGTGGAAGCTTGGCGCTTGTTTGGGTCTACCCTTTGATTTTAATCTTTGGAGGTGCGCCGTTCGAACACGTGGAGACTTTCGTTGGATCTTTATACTTAGTCATTTTTTGGGCCTGTTCTGAACAATCTTCGAAGCCCGAAGACTTCGAATCTTCGCTGTTTCTTTTCCTTCTTGCTCCTGGCTCTTTTGACACCACTCCTCCTTCCCCGACCTCGCTTTTCCATTTATGAGCTTGCCTTTAATATGTTTAATGGATTTAAGGCACAAATTTGCTCAATAGAGCCATTTTTTGAATTTCTCTTGCGCAGGGTTGTTTGATCTTTCGCAGGCCCCCCCACTTCCATTATAGAGTCTCCTTGCAACTTGTTTGCAGGATTCAAACGTGATTTCTCTGGTTCTTTCTGTAAGGGGTCGTAGCTGATCCAATATTTTGCCGGGGGGGAATATGGATAACAGTTACATGATTATATAGATTTTTAGTTTACTATAAAATATGAAACAACTTTTACTCGCACACCTATAATATGTAAGTTGTTTAAACTACTAAACAACTTTACAAATATAATCTATAACAATACTTTACCACATAGTAAATTATTACTAACCATGTGAGAACTAGAGTAACTATTTCCCAACAGTTTGTCTTCGGGCAAGGTTCCTTCCATGCAATTGCATATTTGAGTATTATTTAGAGTGCACCTTCCATATCCTATGTATATACCATTCATGGCATATAGATCTTTACAGTCAAACCATACCATGTACAAATCAAAGTATAGTTTATTTCCTCGTAACATGTCCACTGCAAAGCATGATAGTACGTTCAACATTGCATTTTTTATGTTTCATGTCTCATAATCATAATGCCAAATGTAAAAGTCTATATAACGGAAAATTTATGTTTGAAGCACCAATTCCACACATGTAAGTAATACATGCTATATTGAAATAGTCCATGTGAAATTTCTACTGTATAGTTGAGCTCATATACCAGATATTTCTTGTGTAGGAATAATTTTATTTGTGGAAACGGTGTGGCCCATGAAGGTGATTAATTTCCCTTGTCTAATTAAAATCCACATCAACTCGTACCTATCCCTTTTTTTTGGTGATTATTGAATAGCGATGCCATCACAATTGTTGATGAGGAGAACTTCACATGACGTCACCAGAGGTCATGATGCCACTTACATTCCCCATCTTCATGTTTCTAAATGATACAAATCTCCTTCAAAGGATTACCATATACGACGTCATGTTGCTCGATGTTTGACTTTCACATTGTTTCCATCTTCTATTTTCACATCCCCCCAATTTTCCACCCTCTAACCCCTTCATCTTCACCCTTCTTCCTCTCCCAATGTTTCTTTCCTTGCAATATGAATCTTTCAAAAGATCCCCTTCTACGTTTCCATCATACATTTCACATACGATTGCTAGTTTAATATATAACTATTAAATATTCATATCGGTCCATTCTAAATTTGTTGGTTATGAATATACCCTCACCCCATTTAAATTTATAAAATTGGTTTTCTTCTAATCCCCCGGCTAAGTGCCTAAATAAAATACTCATACGAGTCTACCCGATGCATACATATATATTTACATCCATAAACTTCTGCACAGCACACCTGTATCATGTATGCATGTTTCAATTCACTAATGACGCGAAGAATTTTTATTCCTGGGTGAAGTAGCTTCAAAACTCTTACCTTTCAAGCAGATAAGCTCTAGGTATACGAGTATTAGGTACATTGAAATCCTTTTAGCTTAAGCTTTAACGTGACATTGAAGGAACATTAATGGCCATTGGGGCATGCGCCTCACAAAATGACGGCACCATTTTGCTACGCCTCGCACGCCTTCACTGTACGTGGGGAAGCCACATTAATTCTCCCCTCTTTCGTCAATGTTTGATTTTTACAGACTACCTAATCCAAAGCATCTTCTTCAACACCGTTTAAAAATTTCAATCAGACGATGCCAGGTAAATTTGGCAAGCTCGCTGGCGAATTAACTAGCACATCCATAATCTAGGGTTTACTTGTTTATATACTTTACTCTTTTGTTGAAAGAATCAGTTTTTGATCTCACTTCTGTTCTTTTTAAGTTTAGATTTGACTTAGCAGTAAAATTTGGGGTTTTTTAGTTTCTCATGTAGAGCTGCACACAGTTTAAAGAGAAGGGAGTCTGGAAGAGTAATAGATGGCACAGAACAATACCTGTCTGCCCAGGTAAGGGATCCTTACTTAGGCTATGAACATTCTCAGTCTTCAAACAAATTCATTCTCCTTTGTCTGTAATTATTTTCTATTCATAGAGCACGTTTAGTTCTACATAGGGAATTTTTTTATATCAATTTTTTTCCATTTAAAACAATTTTTTTTTCTTATGGCGTTTATATTTTAAATCATGGCCTTTCTCGAGCTTCTGAGATCAGAACGTGCGAGTCTAATGTTGTTAGTATATTCAATAATTTTTTTTTTCGAAGTTTTCATCTCTGCACAGCGAAGCTTGTTTATGCTATTTACTTAGGGGCTTCAAGACGTCAAATAATATGTGTACTTCTTTTAGATTATCCAAACTCTAGACGCTCACAGTAAAACTCACTGTAAAAATTAGAATGTATTCAGGCTTTTGACATGCACGGCCGGAATTCGAGCGACATGTGGATTTGCTTTCACTTTATGAAACAGTTGTTATCATCTAAATATGTTTTTCGGTACGTAAACTGCTTGTTCTCATGGGCGCCATTATAATCCAGGCCTGGAATTTGAATCTGTGGACCGTTTTTTGGGTCAATTTTAGCCGTATGTTAAAACTTAAAAAAAACATTAAACCATATATTTAGAGCGGTTAAATTTGATTCAAAACGTAAATTTGACAGTTTTTATTATTAATAAACTATATATATTTGTTATAATAAATATAATATGTTAGAATTTTTTTTTAGTTTTTAACAATTACATATTTTAAATATTTATAGAATTAATTTTATTAATTTTTTGGATCTTAAAAATAAAAGACATTTTAGATTTTTTTTTCCTTTTTGGAAGTTAAGTAAAAAGGTTTTCTAGTATGATCTTTTCAAAACGAAATTTAACTTGCAATTAGGATCAATTGTTAGCCGTAAAAGTAAAATTTTGATTTCCTATATAATCTTAAAAACTAGCAATCGCATGTGTTTCATGCAATGTGAACGCCGAACGGTATATGTTATTTGTTTTAGAGGTATCTATATTACTTTTGTAGTAGATGGTGATTAGGGGTGTGATTGATTTCATAAGTGTAACTTAATGTGAAGGTTTTTTCTTCTTTTCAAACTCGTTAACCCTTTTCAATAGTTAATTTATGTTGAAGTTGATATTGTATGTATTTTATTCGGGTTTATTGTGTTAGTTGTGCATTGGTTGGTGTTTTGTTGGGAAATTATTTATTGTACAGTTGATAATGTGTGTGATTGATAGTTGTAGTGTAGGAATTGAGTTGAAACATTAGATTGAAATTTTGTATGTGTACATTTTTTTCAGTTACAACTTTGTACATTTAAAGTTTCATATCATATTTCACAATATCTAATAAAAGTAGATCTGGGTGCACACAATGAGACATGTATACATTTGCCTTTTTTATATCATGTATAGTAGCCTTTAGTGGGCTTTTTTAGCTTGAGTAAACATGATTACATTTGATACCCCTTGAGCAGCAATTTCGCTTTGGATTAAATAAGTGTTGAGTATAGTAGTAGCAGGGGTGCTATCAAAGCAGAGGCTATCTTTTACGATACGCTGAGTGACAGTAGTCTTGCTTCCTCCTTCCTTCTTGCTCGAAGTGTTGCTACGTTCCCCATTTTTGAGTATCGTTCGAATGAAAAAGCAGGTGAAATACGTAGATTTGCAAGCGAGGGAACTCTGGAGAAAGCTGTGAATGTAAGACCCTGTCTTTCAGTGGTTCCAATGTCGACGGTTGCTCTCTGTAAAGTAAGTCCCTATGACTTGTGGATAGTTAATCCCCAGGCCATTTTAATTGGCAATTGTCTTCGATTCCCTCTCGAAATAGGGGGTATGGGAATATGTAACGGGTTGCTAGGATCCCAACATGGGCCATTGTATCTATCAAATTTGACAACAACAAATAAAGGTAATGCTGGTGGTTGCATTGATGTGTCGTAGACAATGTTGGTGATAGTTCCTGTGGCCCCATTCACGAGGCCTGCGTCAACCCATAGATTTGCAATAAGCATGATTTTTTGTTGTTTGCACAGCAAAACTTTGTGTTCCAACTGATCATCATCAGGATCTCCTGGTCCGGTTCGCCTGTTACTTTCAGCAATGGATTGGGCGATCGGAACATTCAATGCCTTCAACATTTGTAGGTTGTGGGAGTCGACTTGATCATTTTTTGCAAACAAATGTGGTGCATCCTTAAAATTTTTTAGCTCTTGCTGAGTTAGGTATGTGTTTGTGCGAGACATTAAGATTTCCCAATCCTCAATTAGAGGGGTTGAATCTCGCATGTGGAGCAGTAAATTTCGGAATGAAACTTGTGCATTGGTTGTTCCTTGTTGCCGAAATATTGTTTGCAATGTAATGGAAGTCTCAAATCCCTTCCAAAGGGTTGCTCCGTAGGAATTACTTGCATAAAGAGGACTGTCCAAAACTGGCGGTAATTGGCCGAGGTCACCGAGGAGGATGACTGATCTGTTTCCAAATTCAGATGTTCTCGAGTGTGGGAAAGCTTCGCGGAGCCTACTGTCAATTTTGGTTAGTAACTTTGGGCCGATGAAACTCATTTCATCTATAAGAACATATTCTATATGTTTCAGTGACTCTTGAAAAGATGATAATGCAGTACCTTCAAGGGGTTTGAGTTCTTTGATTGGAATTCGCAGGGCTGTGTGGATTGTGGATGCAGAGATGTTGAATGCTGAAACACCGGTAGGGGCGAGCACAAGTAGAGGTGAGGGATATGTGGTTGGTGATGTGAATAAATTGCGGATTTTATTTATCAAAATGATTTCTGTGCCCGAAGCCGTTCCTTAAAAATGTCTTAAAGACCTATTGTTAGGAAAAAATTATAAAATGATATTTATCTTATTCTATTAAATTTAAAAATAATGTTTCTACAAAGCTAGTCTCCCCTATGCGATGACACCATTTTTGTGAAATGTTTTCAGTTTTTTTAGCATGGTTCAAGTCTTTGGAAGAGCAGATTTGAGGTTTTTTGACCTTATACACTTCATAATGACCTTCCATAGCTTTGGTTGGGGAAAAAAAAAGATTTTCCGAGGCTTAGGTTCGGCAGATAGATCCGCGATCGCGGTTTTTTTTAAAAATAACCGCGATCGCGTTTTATAAACCGCGTGATCGCGTTTTGCGGTTTATAAAGCGCGCATCGCGGTTTATAAAGCGCTCGCGTTTATAAATCATATTTACACACATCCCAATGTCTGAATTACCATGTGATTTTTACTCTCTGACCTTACCGTACGAATTACTACTGTGAAATTCTGTTTTTCAGGCACGTTTTTCTTATCACGGAAGCAAACATCATGGGAGACAAAAAACGAAGTCAAAAAAGGAAGTCATTAAGTAAAAAAAAACACCAAACGAATTAGAGGCCAACAAAATTCAAAATGCTGAGCGAATGCGGAAACTTCGTGAATCTAGAAGAGGTTCATCTTCAATCCCAACTATTGTAAGCAATGAAGAACTAGGTAATGTTTCTACTGTCAATGTTGAAGTTGAATTAAAAATACTCTCGTGATGAAGAAGTTTTTACTGTCAATGTTGAAGAAGAATTAAATACTCATGATGTAGCAAATGTTGAAATTGAAGGAGACAATGAAAAAATGTGAATAAGGAAATTCATGTTGAAACTGTAGACAAGCAAAATTTGACAAAAACACCTCCTAGGATTTTACGTAAAAACCTAATTTTTTTATTGAAATTGATGAAAACATTTTGAAACCAATGTCTGACAAACTTTGAACGACAAATCAGAAGAAAAGCCACTGAAATTTGGGATAATCATTTTGAAATTTTAAATGATTCCCAAAGATGTCAGTTGTTGGTTAGTTTGATGAAATTGATTAAAATGAGACCTACATTAAATACCTTAGGATTGACAACATCTAATATACGTGGTCAAACCTCTACAATTGTTGAAAACCTTCATGATGCATATCACACTGTTGGTGTCAAGAGACGCACTAGGGATAGTATATTGTGCGTCGTGTACTTGCTACTAGTGTTGTAAGTGAATCAATAAAAAAACAACGTTTGATTACGCAAACAAGTCGAATGTTGCAGTTAATCGAAAAACTCTAATGAAAGCAATTGAAAGACGTAATATCCTTCAATCACTCAATAATGTCGATTTTTGGGCATTTTTTCTGCTAGAGCACCGCGTAAGGACAAAAATAATTCTGATGCTATAAGAAGTTGTTATTAAATTTTGGCATGATAACACTAGAGTTTCACCTAATACAAGAGATGTTATAAAACGGAGAGAGTTGGTTCTACTAATCGTGAACCACATCCAAAGCATTTCTTAGATATGACTCAAACTCAATTTTTTTCGTAAGTTTGAACAAGAGAATCTGGAAATTAAAATTAGTCAACGTTTTTTTGAAATGTTGAAACCATTCTATGTGAAAATCAACCATGCTCGCACCACTTGTTGTTGTAGGCAACATGTTGAATTTGCGATGCATTATGCTAAATTTTTACGTATTCGTTCTATTTTTCATTCTGAAACTATGTTATCTGAATGTGGTGTTCAAGTTCCACCAATATCTTCCAGGGATTTCATTCCTACTATATTTTGTGAAAAAAGAAGTTATACAATTTTTTTATAGTCAGGATTGTTTAGATGAAAGTTGTACTACATACATGGGTGATTACCTAATTAGAAGTTACATCCATGAGCAAATTGAAGGTACAATAGACATAATTTAGTTGGTTTTTGATAAATATAAATCATTGCCATACCAGTTGAAAAATGGAAAAGAGTCTAAACGGGGTGAGCTAGTTACAGAACAAATGCCCTTTCCTATTATGAAAATTTAAGGATGAAATGTTATGAAGTATGCGAAGCATACACATAGAGCGCGATGGTTGGTATTGAACAATTCGCTATGCAAGATCCATTCTTCTATCAGTACTATTGTTTAGTGGTCGATTTTGCAGAGAATTAACACATTACAAACACAAATGGAGGTCAATCGCAATAATTACAACTCAGTACAAGGTGCCATTTTTGTATGCATATAACATTTTTACATTCTCCTGACAGTACAAAGAATGATCAAATTTTTTAAAGAGAGTACCACTTTTATATTAGTGATGATTATACTCATTCCACTGAATTTGTGCAATGGTGTTTCTAGTTATTTTATGAAAACTTGTCTGCTAGGGAATCCACTTAAACAACCATTATTCGATGGTCAGATAATACACGTTCATTTAAGATGCACGCATGTTTTATTGGATGAGAGAATGCACGTCAGATGGTGTACAACATAATTTAGGAGTTTCTTGAGGCTGGACATGGAAAAAGGAGAGCATGACGGTGCAGGGGCTTGTGAAAAGAGCTCTTGCAAAGAGAAGAGTTTGAAGAGTCCAACAGCATGGTGCGAAATTAAAAGATGTAAAGAGCATAGTGGAATGGTGTAATTACATATGGCCCTGAGGTTCTCAGAAAATTTCACAAGTTCGCATATATTTTTGGTTTTATAGAGGAACAACATATTACTAAACTACGAGGATTGTATGCCCTCATTGTGTCCATGATGTGCACTTCATTTTGTAGCTTAGACCTACTTTTCGGGGCCATAGGGACAAGAAAGTTGACATGTTTTTTGTGCACTTGTATCGAATTTGGTCCCACTGCTAAGTGTGATTCACAAGAATGGGTGAAAGGATGGATTTGTAGGCCTCTAACTCCGCTTTCTAGTTATCAACCTCCACAAGCATTACGACTTGTTTATACAGATGAAGTTACAACATCCAAGGACTTTGACGAAATTTTAATTTTGGTGCGACAAGGTATTTATGGTTATTTATTTAATTTTTGTATTGAGTTATGTCCATTTAAATTTAATATGTAATTTAAATTTGAGTTGTTCTGACCAAGTTATTTATTTGTAGGACATGTGTTTGCAGTAATTGCGACAGAGACAATGAAAGAAGGAACAAACTATTTCTTATGTCGTTGCATCGAGGAAAGAAAGAAGTTGACTTTCCTATTATAGATGGCCAAAGATATATTGAGTATCCTACAGGGTCAGTGGTAGTTACTCGGAACTTGGCTTTTGACGGTATCCATTAAAAGAATGCTCTGTTTTGATGTTTGAAGACTTTGAGAAACACAGCGAAAATACTTATATTCAATATAGTGAGAACAAATATTCAACTGTATAGATATCGAGAAAGGCTAAGAACAGATAGTTGGAGGTTCGAGAGTCAGAATATGGAAACAAATCTTGTCTGCCATTCAGAGTAGATCCGATCCTGATGGTTCATTGCGAATGAATTTTCCAATGTCATGTCTGGGTATAATAATGTCTTTTCAATATATACATAAATTTTTTAGTGTAATAGATCTAAATTTAAATCTGAAATATTTATTTAAATTTGTGATTTTGTAACATATGATAGTATATGGTTTTGATTTAAAACTTAAATTTCTTGGACTAACACTTTTATGTTTAGGTTAGTGTGCAAGAAAAGCTTCCACCTTTAGTGGTTGGCATGTAGTAGAGAATTTAATTCCGAAGCTAAGAGAAGCTTTAATTGTTTGAAACAAGAAACTGTAAATGTTGAAAAAGTTGTAAATTTTGAAAATGTTGTAAATTTTGAAAAATTCGTAAATTTTTAAAATATCGTAAATTTTGAAAATGTCGTAAATTTTGAAAATGTTGTAAATTTTGAAAACGATTCCTCCCTAAGTGTTTACAAGACCATACCTACGCGTGTGCACCGAAATGAGAAGGAAAAAATCGAGAGAGACTATTGTAGAGGGTCCTTACGCCAAGGTGTTACATCAGACGAGGCGTCTCTAGGTGCCACAGAGTCCGAGTAGTCACCCGTCGAAGTTGAACGATATTTTGGTCTCAGGACTCTTAAGGGACTACGCTCGAACGAAGTAGCCCGGAACGAACGACCCTTTCGCGGACCGAAACACCACCTCCTCTACTGTTCACCTAGCCACTTGGATGTCCCGGCGCAGTCGGTTTGGTGCCACGACCCACCATTTGCAAAATACAGCGTTTGACAACCAATCACTGGCTCCAACTGCACTATTTCGCGTGTTTGCAAACAATAGGATAATGAGAGTACCAAAATGAGAAGGAAAAAACCGAGAGAGGCTTTTGTAGAGGGTCCCTACCTCAAGGTGTCAGATCAGACGAGGTGTCTCTAGGTGGCACGGAGTCCGAGTAGTCACCCGTCGAAATTGAACAATATTTTGGTCTCAGGGCTCTTAAAGGACTACGCCCGAACGAAGTAGCCCAGAAGCAACGACCCTTTCGCGCACCAAAACACCACCTCCTCTACCATTCACCTGGCCACCTGGATGTGTCGGCGTAGTCAGTTCGGTGCCACGACCCACTGTTTGAAAAATATAGCGTTTGACAACCAATCACTTGCTCCAACTGCACTATTTCACGTGTTTGCAAATAATAGGGCAGCGAGAGCACCAAAGTGAGAAGGAAAAAACCAAGAGATACTTTTTTAGAGGGTCCCTACACCGAGGTTTCGGATCAGACGAGGCATCTTTAGGTGCCACGAAGTTTGAGTAGACACCCGTCGAAGTTGAATGATATTTTGGTCTCAAGGGCTCTTAAGGGACTATGCCTGAACAAAGTAGCCCGGAAGCAACGACCCTTTCGCGCACCAAAACACCACCTCCTCTAACGTTCACCTGGCCACTCGGATGTGCCGGCACAGTCGATTTGGTGCCATGACCCACCGTTTACAAAATATAGCGTTTGACAACCAATCACTGGCTCCAACCGCACTATTTCACGCGTTTGCAAACAATAGGGCAGCGAGAGCACCGAAATAAGAAGGAAAAAACTAAGAGAGAGTTTTGTAGAGGGTCCTTACACCGAGGTGTCATATTAGACGAGGAATCTCTAGGTGTCAAGGAGTTCGAGTAGTCACCCGTCAAAGTTGAACGATATTTTGGTCTCAAGGCTCTTAAGGGACTACGCCTGAACGAAGTAGCCCGGAAGCAATGACCCTTTCGCGCATTGAAACACCACCTCCTCTAGTGTTCACTTGGGCCACCCGATGTGCAGCCGTAGTCGGTCGGTGCCACGAGCCACCGTTTTGCAAAATATAGCATTGACAACCAATCACGGGTCCAACTACACTATTTCGGTGTTTGCAAACAATAGGGCAGAGAGAGCACTGAAATGAGAAGAAAATATCGAGAGAGAATTTGTAGAGGGTCCCTACACGGACAGGTGTCAGATTAGACGAGGTTCTCTAGGTGGCACGGAGTTCGGAGTAAGTGAATCACCCGGCGAAGTTGAAACGATCTTTTGGTCAGGGCTCTTAAGAGACTACACCCGAAACGAAGTAGCCCGGAAGGCAACGACCCTTTTGCGCACCGAACCCTCACCTCCTTAAGCATTTACTAGCCACCCAGACGTGCGCACAGTTGGTTCGGTGCCATGACCCACCGTTTTCAAAATATAGCATTTGACAACCTTACACTGGCTCAAACTGCACTATTTCACACGTTTGCAAATAATAGGACAAAGAGAGCACCAAAATGAGAAGGAAAAAAACGAGAGAGGATTTTGTAGAGGGTCCCTACGCCAAGGTGTCAGATTAGACGAGGAATCTCTAGGTGCCACGGAGTTTGAGTAGTCACCCGTCGAAGTTGAACGATATTTTGGTCTCATGGCTCTTAAGGGACTACGCCCGAATGAAGTAGCCCGGAAGCAATGGCCCTTTCTCGCACCGAAACATTGCCTCCTCTAGCGTTCACCTGACCACCCGGACGTGCCGGTGCAATCGGTTCGGTGCCACGACGTCCTGAGGTATGACTTCTCACTCCTCGCCTCCGTTCATTTCCTAGGACTCAAAACATTCAATTTATCACGTGTTTACCTTTCCATGCTCTCTTGTGTTCTCTTTGAACTGCCTCCGTCCTCTTAGACCTGCTTCATCACTATCTTTGCTTTTCTCTCTTGAGCTATGTTGTTGTGGTGATCTCTCTCCATCCTCTGACTGCCCTAGGCTATGTGCTTACATTGCTCATTATTTTTGCATTGTAATAGGCTTCTTTTCAGCACTATCACTAGACACAGAATTAAGGAGTATAAGTACAAACTCATCAAACAATTAAGGGACAACATGTGCTGAGGATCTTTTATTCATAAAGTGCCATCATTAATTGCATGAGATTAATCATCTCCGTGCCCTCAAATTTGAAGCAATGTCTCCCATTTGAAACTTCAACCCCCCTCAGTCCAACAAGCGAGAAATCAAGCAGTCAGACTGTAAAGACGGGACATGTGACATTGGGTGAGCATGATCCTTGAAAAGGGAACATGATCTATTTCCTGAGATTATCTCTTTGTGTAGATATTTTGAACAATCAATAGGACTAGAGTTGAGATCAAGAAAGAGAGATTCCATTGGGAAATAATATCCCATTTGCGAGTGAGATGAATAATTTTGATTCTCATTCCTTGGTTGAGCTCAGTTGTGTTTTCATCTGACTCAGAGAACTTGAATGACATTTTGTACCATACCATCACCTAGAGGTTGAAGATCTAAAAGAAGCCATGTGCATTTCTTGGACACACGAATGCATGCGCTTGGTACACCTCTCAGGAGAATACTAAGAATACTAAGAATCCTTCATTAGAGGAGGATTCTTCATTGCGAGGGTGGAACCTAAGATACTAATAAGGGCTACTGTCAAATTTTACCCAAGTTTCAACTTGGGACATCAGAATGCACACCACATGAATCTCTCCCCTTTCGTCACTTAAGGCTTGTAACATTCTCACTAGGTATTCAATTCCTCAGCACCCCACCTTGATATGTTGCCCCCCTCTCATGAATACTTAACCCCTTATCACAGTGCCCCTTTAAGTCCTTTGTCACTTAAGGCTTGAACCCTACCCTGTCTGCCATGTAACCCGGGTTAATCCAGAATGGTCAAGGATGAGTTGAGAAGGGGAGTTAGCTAGTTAATGTTAAGAGGTGAGTATAAACATTACACTTAGCCTTTTTTTAACCCTTTTTAAAATATTTCCTTTTCCTTCATTGTTGTAGTATATTTAGTATGCTACTATTTTTCAAGGAACCCTTATTGCCAAAAATCACATTGTACTTATATATCCTCATTTGCTCCATTTCCCCTGCACAATTTTGCCCATAAACTTTTATCATGTGAACTCCTGAGATGATCTAAAATATTTTCCATTGGTACCCTAATTTTTTATAGCAGCCCATTAAAATTCAGGGAAAAAAAGTGCTTTTTAGTCCTTGCAATGCTAGAGAGATCGAAAAAAACACTTGAAATTTGAAGCAGGAAACCATATGAAAATACCTAATCTAATAAAAAATTCATTTCATACAAATACAAGCAAGACATGATTAAATATTAAATCAAACATGTACATATCAGAGAACTAATTTAAAGGTTATGAAAACCATACCATGAAGGATATCATACATGCAATGAAATCAAATCAAACATATATAGTTCAGATTTATTGTTATGAAAACCAACACACATGGATATATATAAGAATCAAACAAAGTGCGCTCCAGATGCACGTCTCTGAATATATATATGTATAAGTTCATAATTTATGTGTACATCTTGAACTAAGTGTGTCATAATGTACATATGGGACCACGTGCTAGTCGTAAAAGTCTATATATATGTATACAATGGACTATGAATCTACCCATGACCACATATGTACATCCATGTGGACTATAAATCTACTCATGAAACATCTTCCCTCTCTTCGCCCTACCAGAAGTAGCACGTCCATGACCTGGAGATGTAGTGGAGGGAGATGCCACTACGGATTTCATCTGTGTGGTCCTAGGTGTCTCTAAGCATGCCTGTAATCTAACCTGCACATTCATAAACAACAAGTTTTTAACACCCAAAATTTTAAAATAAATTCAAAATTTAATAAACTTGTACAATTTAGTTAAAATGCATGTGAAATCTTACCGCAATGTCATGATCCCTATCAATTTGTTGTTGACGCGTCGCAGGGACAACAATAGACTCACGAGAGGTAAGCTACATACAAATAATTAATTTTCAAATTAAATATTTCACATATAGATACAAAATTTGATATTGTAGATTTAAGTACTAAGAAATAATTATCCTCCAAAATTTAACAAATTTGGAAAATTGTACCTCAGTGGATCTGCAGATGCTATGGCAGTATCTACAGAAACCTCCATAGTCTGCATATATGGAGGAGTCTCTCTAGCAGTCATAAGCTATGCAAAAAAACATTTACAAATCAATATTAAAATCTATATGACTGTGCACCACATAACAGAGGTCCAAAGCATGTAATCCACGTGAATTTCCAGTAATTAGAAACAAAGTGTAAAAAGGTTTACTAACCTGCATAAAACTCATGTGAGGCGTGCCCGTGTAGCCTCAGTTCCCTGAGCAAATGATGACCCACCAAGGCTCTTGTGTATAAAAGAGAAAAATATTAATATATGTACAACATACACGTGAAACATTATAATAATAATCTAGTGCAATCAAATGAAATTAAAAATGTAAGTTTGTACAACTTGAAACTTACGTTTGAAATCTTGCCAAGCCGCAGTAGCTAGCATGTCGACCCCCGGATGTTTCCTTCACCGGCTCTTGCTATTTAAAATAAAATAAAAAATTAGTTTTTTACATGTATGATACATGACGTACAATCAAATATATATATATATATATATATATCAAACATGTGAATTAAACTATTGTATATATTATATTATATATATATAATTTAAATTTATTTGAAATTTACCTGTGAAAGACCAATATCAATGGCACCAGTTCCAAAAACATTCCCCAGCATCTCATCTATAGAAAAGAAATCTTGTGAACTAGCAAATGATGTCTCGCCTTCTGTGCATATGGCACCACATGATCCACAGTGGTGTGGTGCACTAGAACTGGCGCCTCCACCAACATCACCATATGCAATCTGGTCACTATGTTGGGTGAGAGTGTCAGTGAGCTCCCTCAATGCATGCAATGTATCAATCTCCACAACCTCCTTCACTGTAGGAGGGATAACTGAAGGCAATGGGGGTTTTGAGGCATGGGGGATCCTAAGCTGACCTACGCGTGCACCAGGTCTACTCTGTGCAAAGCCACCTCCTCGACCAAAGAAGTCAAAAAATTCAAAATAATTCGAGACCTCATTGAGCACGAACTCGCAATATAATTTCTTCAAAAAATAAAGAGGAACCTCATTGTTGTTGCATGGTGGATAATCAAAAACCATCCACCATTAATCCCAAAAAAAAAAAATTGATTCTGTCATCATGGCACCAATGGATTGGGAATCATTTGCAAGTAAACTGCAGGGGGAGCATTGGTTCTAGGGTCGGTAAATAATGCACAAATGAGGTATTTTCCATTTTTTTGTCTTTAACGACCACATGGGATAGTTTATATCCGCTTACCACCGCCTACAGTCACTTCTAAAGGTGTTCCATCTATGTATTTGGTTGGTTGCAGACTCGACTTCGCCACTCAATGTTTGCAATGTATTGGCTAAAGTCATGCGGGATGGATTTGTAGCATGATTTTGTCTTATAGTTTGAATTAGGTTCTCAATGACAATTTTATTTTCTCAGATTATTCCAATGATATTATCTTGTGTTCATGTTGGTTCAGTGGGGTTAAAAGGAGCCACAGGAGGCGGATCTATGTTTGGAGGAGGTTTCTGAGGAATGTTCGGAGGTTTTTGAGGAATGTTCAGAGGGTTTTGAGGAATGTTTTGATGGTTTACATGATTTTGAGCTTGTCGGCCAACTGATAAAACAAGAAAATTGTATACATAAAAAAACATTTCAAAAAACCCATGAAAATGCAAAAAAAAAACCTAAAATGTAAAAAAATGATTACAATCGGGGACTTACCTCCTCGTCTTGGCAGCATGGTTGAATCTATCACTATCCAGAATTCCGATGAGCAATTTTGAGGTGGTATTCAAAGCGTGAGTGAAAAACATTTACGAAAAATCGTGGTTTGAAATGAGAAATGAGGAAAATAAGGAGTCGCGAGACTGCTAATTTTTGTCTCAGAGTTCCGCGATTGCGGTTTATAACCGTGCTCGTGGTTTTAGGTTCGATAATTACCGAACCTAGAATTCAGGAACTGCATTTCAGGTTTTTATGTCCATGGATTTGTCCACCAACTTCGTGCACTTACCCATTAAACCATCAACTTCAACCCTCATTCTGAGGTGATTTAGAAAACTTCCTACCCAAACTAGATCTCTACAATATTGTTTTATCGAAAAGACAAAATTGACTTCCCATTAAAAATGTTGACCATCCCCTGTTTAAATAGATAAATTTGTGTTTTTTGGAGACTCGTTAAGTACCCTTCATAACTCTGAAAAATGGGGTGTTAAGCTTCATTTGTGTACCTTGTTATGTGGGGAGTCACCTTAACCTTTGGTTTGACCCTGAATGAACATTTGTGATCTTTTTGACACCCTACAAGGAGTAATGTTACACTATTTTGTAGTTTCAAGAAGCTACTAAAACTATAAAGTTGGCTTTCATTTTGAATTGTCTTTTGAATCCTAGACAACGAAATTCCTATCCATCTTCGCAAACCTCTAAAATTTTTACTAGACAATTACCTGGTACTTTCAGTATGAGGAAAAACACTTTTCCTAATAGTTTGGCAAAGTCATTTTGTAAGCTTTCAGTTGTATTTGACTAGGTCAAACTAGACCAACTATGATCAGAGGCTCCAGAAGGCATGTCGTTGTTTGTAAACCATTTTTTAGTTCTAAATTCCGTCAGTTCCTATGAATTCTTGGTGTATAGGAGGATACATACAAACTTACCTGGAGTGTGTTTTCTCATTAGATGACAATGTTAGCAGTTGTCTTCTTAGCTTCTGAGCGTTAATTGAACGTTTTTGCAGCTAGCAGGGAAACATAAGAAGGAAGTTGTATGACCCATGTTGGGTTGCCCAAACCATCATGGAAAGTTGATGACACTTATAAATAACTATTTGAAACTTTAATGTGTGATTTGTTGTGTGAAATTGAACTTTTGGCAAAATAGTGTTTCTCTCTCTTCCCTATTTCTTCTCTCTCCTTGGTTAGGAAATGAAGCAAACTAAAAAGAAATAAATGTGTATCTAATCTTTTTCCTTCAAATGCAAAATTATTAATGTTATTATGTAAATGGGAAACTAAAAATGTTAATTATGCTAGATTAGGGTGGATGACATGCCAGCGATTTATCACTTATTTCATGTTCACATGGTTTTGCAGGATGTAAGAAAGACGGTGAAAAGGCATTGTGTAATTTATTATTTATTTTTGCAATTTATATAGTTCCTTGTAAAATTTATATATGTATAATGTAGTCCCATGTTACAGTAAGGTTGTGTTTGAAATTTCTAATATGTCTGAGATGCTAGTTTTAGGGATACCTTGGGAAACATGCATTTAATCATAAGTGCAATCTAATTCATAGGTTACTTTTGGTAAAAAGGATTGATGTGTGTGTGTGTGTTTGTGTGTAAATAAATTTGAATCAAATATCTTGTAGTGTGTTTTTAGTGTGCAATAGATGATTAAATAATTGGTGTTGTGTTCATTACCTTAAAAATGTAATAGAGAAATCTAAATAAGACAATCAACCTTAGTTTAGAACTTGCGCATATTTACCCTTCTTGCACGTTCCTTCTTAGCATAGAATAAATTGAAAACGTAGAAGGAACTTAAACTTTGCACTCTATTGTACCTTCTGGTTTAAGTACTCAAGATTCCTAGTTTGATTTATGCCATGGTTGGTATGCTTAGTGACATCGTCTTAAACCTGATAGTTAGGAAAGACATGGTCCAACTATTTCTGGTATAAGAATAACTAGAACTTCCTTAGTATCCTTGTGGACTACTTAGTCTTACGAAGATCGAAATGAATTCCTTGTGGGATCCAGATGACACAAATGGAGATAGTGAAATAGTTGTCTTATGACTTAAACTCTTGTTAATGAACTCTTTAGTCCCTCTCAGTTAAATGTGTCACCCTGGTTACTAATAACATATCACCTTGGTATTTAATGAAGCTTGTCTACCTTAAACATGTATTCTCACCTTAAATATCTTTTGTAGTTGGGGCTTAGATCCTTAGGTGCAATTGGAATTATACCAACCAAGGTAGTTTTTCTTATGACATTTCTATGATTGTTCTCTTGGTGGGATTTAAAATGCACAAGTGGATGTCTTGGTTGCAGCACACATTAACACTGCAGCGCATAAGAGCAAAGAATTGAGTTGTCACATGCTAGGTTACGCTCCATGTAGTAGTGAATCCATTAGTGAAAAGTATGTGTTTATTTTGTTACAAATATTATAAAACAATGCTAAAAATGAGACCTTAGTGCGATGTAAGGGTAAATCATATAAAAGGAAACATATATTTGAGGTTGAGAATAATGTCACTCTTGGAATCCTTATAACTCAATTTAACATTTACTTATGTCAAAAATAATATGAATTTCCTAAATTTTGGAACTAAAACAACCATAGTACGAGAAAAAATGTGCTTCTAATGGAAGGAAGTTTTTGGTCAGAACAAACCTTGAGATAAAAAAAGATATACTTCTTCAATATGTTAGATAAGTAATTTCGTAACTCTTTATGTAATTAAGTGACGCCAAAAGAGACCTAAGAAACAATGTAAATGAAATGAGAAACAAGAGTATATGTGTCAATGGATTAAGAAAATAATTTCACTTGAAGTCCTTATGGTTGATTTAAGAATTGAATTTTAGTTGAGGAGAGTGGATACAAATTTCTCATGGTGGGACAAGGCATTTGAGCCATTATAGAGTCTACTAAAAATAAAATAAAATAAAATTATGTCATGTAAAGGATTAACTGAATCAACTAAATTTTGGAACTAAAACAACCATAGTACAAGAACAAATGTGCTTCTAATGGAAGGAAGTTTTTAGGAAAGGGAAACTTGAACCTTCACCTCCTTGAATCATAGTATTTCTCCCTCGAAAAATTATGGTTGGTCCCCTTGCTTAATGTAGATTAAAAAAAAAAAACGTCAACTAAACATATTTTAAAAAACAAACTTTTGACATAAGAACAAGAGAATTAGGAACTTTGTAGGAAATTTTAAATATGAAAAATTTTTTAATGTAAGTTATGAGGATTGGCATAAGGGATAAAGAGAAAACTTAAAGGGTCAAACTGTAAGTTGAATGTGGAGTTAACTTAAGAATCTATAGGTGAAAAAAAAAGAAAATTATATTTGCACAAAAATGTTCTTGGAATGTAAATCGTAACTAAGATGCAATTAAGGAAATTATGTGTTGTGGGTTTGCCAATCCTTGAGTCCCTTTATTTTGTTGTTGAGTTTTTGCTAGCATTTTTTCATTGGAGAAAGTGTGTCATCGACATGTATATGGTGTTGTCATGTGTCTATGTGAGTCGACAAATTATGTAAGTGTCGTATGCGTCTTTGAGTTTTCTTTTCTTGGAGCCCTTGTGGCATTGTATAGTGAGCAATGTAAGTAAAAAAAATTATCCGAGTATTTTTAATTTTGTATTTATGTGTGTAAAATATGGGCGTTACAATATATTTAGGTAAGGGTAAACGTATTTTTTTAGTTACCTTGAAGTGACACACCTTTTTGGTGTATGAGACACCTCATGCACAATTCTTTCCACAAGGGGATTGTTACTTCCATTTACATTATATATTGATCAGCAAGGTGTATAACTCATCTAGATGAGCTCCTCTATGAAGCATACATGCCTCAACATTATGTCCACACATGTCACCCAATTCATCACTACCAGCTTGCATGTAACTAGTGGTTGCTCCTGGGGGAGCAAGTCTACGCCGATGCTTTTTGTGGGTGGGAGTAGTCTTGTAGTGTGGGTTTTGTGAATGAGATGATTTATGGGTGTAAGTATAAAAATATGTTAGGACTTCCACCATTGATTATGTTTTTGACATGTTTTGTGTTCGTTGCCAGCTTCTTCCTTCAAGTTTTGGTTTTTGCGGGTCAATTTTTCCTGTGTTTAAATGCAATTATCTTCAATGAGTCTCTTGAGGTGGACGTTCTGTGCATACATGTTTAGGTGGAGATTATAAGCAGTGCATGGAATTCCATAATGTCTTAGAATGAGTTGGTGATGCAACAATTTTAACATGATTCAGATTATTGAAGGAGAGTAGTAGAACACTTTTAAAACAATATCAATATGCAAAATTTGAATGGGCTCATTCTATGACTAGCATTCTTCTTAAGTCAGGCGGTCAATTTTTGGGGGGAATGGTGTGTGATAAAGAATGGGTTTTGATTATTAATATAAGTTAGTTGCGATTCTAGAGGTTTACATTTGTTTGTAATGGCTTTTCAAACGAAGAAAATATCTTAATATTTAAGAAATAAGTTGCTTCAGGGACCAATGCATGCTTCATAAATATTTACTATATTGCACTTGTATCATGACAAGGAGTAGAACATTATGTGCATATAAAATTACGGTTGTTCAATATATTTTGTATTGAAATTTTACTTCATGGTTGAAATGATAGTGAGATGTATGAGTTTTTTTTGCATATGTAATTGTGTAAGTCTTTTTGTTTCAGCAAGAGGTAGATATATTTACACAATCCATAATTGTTTGTATACACATGTGAAGGCTTGCAAAGTTGTATATATTGTTTTAAGTAGATTTTTTTAGGGGTTGGTTTTATAATATTGTGCATAGAATTGTTATTTGAGGATTTTTTGGGCATCCTCAACTTCAATGGTTGCCTTCTGCAAAACTTATTATGCTTGCTCTAATATTTTTTGTGTTAGCAACATTGCAAAAAAAATATCTTCGTCCTCAGGCGTGCCTCCTTTGTAGTGGTCTTTTACGCATTCGGAGAACAGATGTTGTACGTAGTTATTGTCATTGTCAATACATGTGACTATGTTGTAGAAGTTTTCTGCTATCTTTTGTGTACCTACATATGAATTTGAATGAGTTTGTATATTAGAAGAAAATGGTGAGGTAGATTGTAAATCTGCATTATGTAATACAATATATGGTATTTGTTGATTACATGTTAATGAGTGTTTTCTATAGATTTGGTTGTGAAAGATAGGTGAATTTTTTTTTATATAATTATACATGAATAAATGGGAAAATAAAAACATACAATTCTAAATCGAAACTGATTTTTTTGGTTTTGATAATTATACATAATGATGATTGATAACATCAAAATTTAGAATTATAAATTAAAATTGGAATTTAGTACAAATGGTTATGGATTTTTCTATTAATATAGTATGCTTTTAATTTTTATATTTATACGAAGAAAAGGAAAAACCAAAACATACAATTATAAATCTTAATTGGGAACTATTTTCTTAATAATTATACATAATAATGTTGAGAGCTCCTTCAATAATCTGAAGATGCTTTAAAATTGTTGCATCACCAACTCCATTCTAATAATTATGGAATTCCATGCACCTGCTTATCTAATCTCCACCCATGTTGATCATGTATGCACAGAACGTCCACCTCAAGAACTCATTGAGAAGATAATTTGCATTTAAACACACTTGTGAAAATTGACAAAAAGAGCAAGGCAAAAACCAAAATCCTCTGAAGGAAGAATGGCAACGAACACAAAACATTCAAACAACATAATCAATGGTGGAAGTCCTAAACATCAATCATTTATACTTACACCCATAAATCATCTTTCACAAAACCCAAACAATGATTATTTTCCCAATACTATGAAAATTTCACCCCAAAAAGCATCGGCGTAGACTTGCTCCCCCCAGGAGCATACCACTAGTTACAATGCAAGCGTAGGTAGTGATGATCATTGGGTGACATGTGTGGACATAATGTTGTGTGGGCATTGTATGCTTCATAGAGGAGCTCATCTAGATGGTTATACACCTTGCTGATCAATATAATCTGTAATGTTAAAGGAAGTACAATCCCCTTGTGGAAAGAATTGTGCATGAGGTGTCTCATACACCAAAAGGGTTCACTTCAAGGTAACTAAAAAAATACGTTTACTATTACCTAAATATATTGTAACGCCCATATTTTTACACACATAAATTACAAAATTAAAAAACCCGGATAATTTATTTTACTTACATTGCTCACTATACAAGGGTTGCCACAAGGGCTCCAAGAAAAGAAACTCAAAGATGCATACGACACTTACATAATTCGTCGACTCACATAGACACATGACAACACCATATACATGTCGATGACACACTTTCTCCAATGAAAAAATGCTAGCAAAAACTCAGCAACAAAATAAAAGGGACTCAAGGATTGGCAAACCCACAACACATAATTTCCTTAATTGCATCTTAGTTACAATTTACATTCCAAGAACATTTTTGTGCAAAGATAATATTCTCTTTTCTTTCACCTACAGATTCTTAAGTTAACTCCACATTCAACTTACAGTTTGACCCTTTAAGTTTTCTCTTTATCCCTTATGCCAATCCTCATAACTTACATTAAAAATTTTTATATTTAAAATTTCCTACAAAGTTCCTAATTCTCTTGTTCTTATGTCAAAAGTTTGTTTTTTAAAATATGTTTAGTTGACGTTTTTTTTTTTTAATCTACATTAAGCAAGGGGACCAACCATAATTTTTCGAGGGAGAAATACTATGATTCAAGGAGGTGAAGGTTCAAGTTTCCCTTTCCTAAAAACTTCCTTCCATTAGAAGCACATTTGTTCTTGTACTTGGTTGTTTTAGTTCCAAAATTTAGTTGATTCAGTTAATCCTTTACATGACATAATTTTATTTTATTTTATTTTTAGTAGACTCTATAATGGCTCAAATGCCTAGTCCCACCATGAGCAATTTGTATCCACTCTCCACAACTAAATTCAATTCTTAAATCAATCATAAGGACTTCAAGTGAAATTATTTTATTAATCCATTGACACATATACCCTTAATTGCATCTTAGTTACGATTTACATTCCAAGAACATTTTTGTGCAAAGATAATTTTCTCTCTCTCTTTTTTTTCACTTGCAGATTCTTAAGTTAACTCCACATATCAACTTACAGTTCGACCCTTTAAGTTTTCTCTTTATCCCTTATGCCAATCCTCATAACTTACATAAAAAAATTTCATATTTAAAATTTCCTACAAAGTTCCTAATTCTCTCGTTCTTATGTAAAAGGTTTGTTTCTTAAAATATGTTTAGTTGACATTTAATATTTTTTTCAATCTACATTAAGCAAGGGGACCAACCATAAGTTGTCAAGGGAGAAATAATACGATTCAAGGAGGTGAAGGTTCAATGTTCCCTTTCCTAAAAACTTCCTTCCATTAGAAGCACATTTGTTCTCGTACTATGGTTGTTTTAGTTCCAAAATTTAGTTGATTCAGTTAAGCCTTTACATGACATAATTTTATTTTATTTTATTTTTAGTGGACTCTATAATGGCTCAAATGCCTAGTCCCACCATGAGCAGTTTGTATCCACTCTCCACAACAAAAAAATTCAATTCTTAAATCAACCATAAGGACTTCAAGTGAAATTATTTTCTTAATCCATTGACACATATACTCTTGTTTCTCATTTCATTTACATTGTTTCTTAGGTCTCTTTTGGCGTCACTTAATAACATGAAGAGTTACGAAAATTACTTATCTAACATCTTGAAGAAGTATATCTTTTTTTTATCTCAAGTTTTTTCTCTGACCAAGGAAATTCATATTCTTTTTAACATAAGTAAATGTCAAATTGAGTTATAAGGATTCCAAGAGCGACATTATTCTCAACCTCAAATATCTTTTTCCTTTTTATATGATTTACTCTTACATCGCACTAAGGTCTCATTTTTAGCATCGTTTTATAACATTTGTAAACAAATAAACACATACTTTTCACTAATGGATTCACTACTACATGGAGCGTAACCTAGCATGTGACAACTCAATTCTTTGCTCTTATGCGCTGCAGTGTTAATGTGTGCTGCAACCAAGACATCCACTTGTGCATTTTAAATCCCACCAAGAGAACAATCATAGAAATGTCATAAGAAAAACTACCTTGGTTGGTATAATTCCAATTGCACCTAAGGATCTATGCCCCAACTACAAAAGAGATTTAAGGTGAGAAGACATGTTTAAGGTAGACAACCTTCGTGAAAGACCAAGGTGATATGTTGTTAGTAACCAGGGTGACACATTTAACTGAGAGGGACTAAAGAGTTCATTAACAAGAGTTTAAGTCATAGAACAACTATTTCACTATCTCCATTTGTGTCATCTGGATCCCACAAGGAATTCATTTCGATCTTCGTAAGACTAAGTAGTCCACAAGGATACTAAGGAAGTCCTAGTTCTGCTTATACCCAGAAAATAGTTGGACCATGTCTTTCCTAACTATCAAGTTTAAGACGATGTCGCAAACATACCAACCATGACGATAAATAAGACTAGGAATCTTGAGTACTTAAACTAGAAGGTACCATAGAGTGAAAAGTTTAAGTTCATTCTACGTTTTCAATTTATTCTATGCTAAGAAGGAACGTGCGAGAAGGGTAAATATGCGCTAGTTCTAAACTAAGGTCGATTGTCTTATTTAGATTTCTCTATTACATTTTTAAGGTAAGGAAAACAACACCAATTATTTAATCATCTATTGCACACTACTAATAACACACTACAAGATATTTGATTCAAATTTATTTACATTACACATTATATATATATATATATATATATATATATATATACATCAATCCTTTTTACAAAAAGTAACCTATGAATCACATTGCACCTATGATTAAATGCATGTTTCCCCAGGTATCCCTAAAACTAGCATCTCAGACATATTAGCAATTTCAAACACAAAATTTCTGTAACATGGGACTACATTATACATATATACATTTTACAAGGAACTATATAAATTAAAAAAAATAAATAATAAATTACACAACGCCTTTTCATCGTCTTTCTTGCATCCTGCAAAACCATGTGAGCATGAAATCAGCGATAAATCGCTGGCATGGCATCCACCCTAATCTAGCATAATTAACATTTTTAGTTTCCCATTTACATAATAACATTAATAATTTTGCATTTGAAGGAAAAAGGTTAGAGACACATTTATTTCTTTTCAGTTTGCTTCATTTCCTAACCAAGGAGAGAGAAGAAATAGGGAAGAGAGAGAAACACTATTTTGCCAAAAGTTCAATTTCACACAACAAATCACACAATAAAGTTTCAAATAGTTATTTATAAGTGTCAACCACTTTCCATGATGGTTTGGGCAACCCAACATGGGGTCATACAACTTCCTTCTTATGTTTCCCTGCTAGCTTCAAAAACGTTCATTTAACGCTCAGAGGCTAAGAAGCCAACTTCAAACATTGTCCTCTAATGAGAAAACACACTCCAGGTAAGTTTCTACATGTCCTCCTATACACCAAGAATTCATAGGAACTGATGGAATTTAGAACTGGAAAATGGTTTACAAACAACGACATGCCTTCTGGAGCCTCTGGTCGTAGTTGGTCCAATTTGACCTAGTCAAACTACAACTTGAAGCCTACAAAATGGTTTTACAAACTATTAGGAAAAGTTTTTTTTCCTCAGACTGAAAGTACCAGGAATTGTCTAGTAAAAATACTAGAGGTTTGCGAAGATGGATAGGCATTTGTTGTCTAGGATTCAAATGGCAGTTCAAAATGAAAGCCAACTTTATAGTTTTAGTAGCTTCTTTACAACTACAAAATGGTGTAACATTTGCTCCAATAGGGTGTCAAAAAAGATCACAAATGTTCATTCAGGGTCAAACCAAAGGTTAAGGTGACTCCCCACATAACAGGTACACAAATGAAAAAAACAGGGGATGGTCAACATTTTTAATGGGAAGTCAATTTCGTCTTTTCGATAAAACAATATTGTAGAGATCTAGTTTGGGCAGGAAGTTTTCTAAATCACCTCAGAATGAGGGTTGAAGTTGATGGTTTAATGGGTAAGTGCACGAAGTTGGTGGACAAATCCATGGACATAAAAACCTGAAATAAAGGAACCACGATCGTGGTTTACATACCGAAATCGTGGTTTTTAAACTGCGATCGCGGTTCCTGAATTCCAAGTTCGGTAATTACTGAACCTAAAATCGCGATCGCAGAACTTTGAGACAAAAATTAGCAATCCCGCGACTCCTTATTTTTCTCATTTTTCATTTCAAACCGCGATTTTTCCTAAACGTTTTTCACTCGCACTTTGAATACCACCTCAAAATTGCTCATCAGACTTCTGGATAGCGATAGATTCAACCATGCCACCAAGATGAGGAGGTAAGTCCCCGATTGTAATCATTTTTTTGCATTTTAGGTTTTTTTTTTTGCATTTTCATGGGTTTTTTGAAATGTTTGTTTATGTATACAATTTTCTTGTTTTATCAGTTGGTCAACAAGCTCAAAATCGTGTAAACTGTCAAAACATTCCTCAAAACCCACCGAACATTCCTCAAAACCCTCCGAACATTCCTCAAAACCCTCCTCCAAACATAGATCCGCCTCCTGTGGCTCCTTTTGTCCCCACTGAGCCAACAGGAATGCAAGATAATATCATTGGAAGAATCTAAGAAAATAAAATTGTCATTGAGAACCTAATTCAAACTATAAAACAAAATCATGCTACAAATTCGTCCTGCATGACTTTAGCCAATACATTGCAAACATTGATTGGCGAAGTCGAGTCTGCAACCAACCAAATACATAGATGGAACACCGTTTAGAAGTGACTGTAAGCGGTGGTATGCGGATAAACTATCCCATGTGGCCGTAAAAGACAAAAAAAATGGAAAAGACTCATTTGTGCATTATTTACCGACCCTAGAACCAATGCCCCCCTGCAGTTACTTGCAAACGGTTCCCAATCCATTGGTGCCATGATGACAGAATCAAAAACAATTTTTGGGACCGATAGTGGATGGTTTTTGATTATCCACCATGCAACAACAATGCGGTTCCTCTTTATTTTTTGAAGAAATTATATTGCGAGTTCGTGCTCAATGAGGTCCCGAATTATTTTGACTT
This sequence comes from Taxus chinensis, assembly GCA_019776745.2. NCBI lineage: Eukaryota > Viridiplantae > Streptophyta > Pinopsida > Cupressales > Taxaceae > Taxus > Taxus chinensis. The sequence continues at coordinate 222,258,346 of CM034152.1, forward strand.
TTTTGACTTTTTTGGTCGAGGAGGTGGCTCTACACAGAGTAGACCTGGTGCACGCATAGGTCAGCCTAAGATCCCCCATGCCCCAAAACCCCCACTGCATTCAATTATCCCTCCTACAGTGAAGGAGGTTGTGGAGATTGATACATTGCATGCATTAAGGGAGCTCACTGACACTCTCGCCCAGCATAGTGACCAAATTACATCTGGTGATGTTGGTGGAGGTGCCAGTTCTAGCGCACCACACCACTATGGATCATGTGGTGCCGTATGCACTGCAGGCGAGACATCATTGGTTGGTTCACATGATTTCTTTTCTATAGATGAGATGCTGGGGAATGTTTTTGGAATTGGTGCCACTAATATTGGTCTTTCATAGGTAAATTTCAAATAAATTTAAATTATATATATATATATATACACACAATAGTTTAATTCACATGTTTGAGATATTAATATATATATATATATATATATATTTGATTGTACGTCATGTACATACATGTAAAAAACTAATTTTTTATTTTATTTTAAATAGCAAGAGCCGGTAAAGGAAACATCCGGCGTCGACATGCTAGCTACTGCAGCTGGACGTGTTTCAAACATAAGTTTCAAGTTGTACAAACTTACATTTTTAATTTCATTTGATTGCACGAGATTATTATTATAATGTGTCACGTGTATGCTGTACATATTAATATTTTTCTCTTTTATACACAGGAGTCTGGTGGGTCATCATCTGCTCAGGGAACTGAGGCTACTGACACGCCTCACATGAGTTTTACGCAAGTTAGTAAATATCTTTACACTTTATTTCTAATTACTGGAAGTTCACGTGGATTACATGCTTTAGACCTCTGTTATGTGGTGCACAATCATGTAGATTTTAATATTGATTTGTACATGTTTTTTGTATAGCTTATGACTACTAGAGAGACTCCTCCATATATGCAGACTGTGGAGGCTGCTGTAGATACTGTCATAGCATCTGCAGATCCACTAACTGAGGTACAATTTTTTAAATTTGTTAAATTTTGGAGGTTCATTATTTCTTATTACTTAAATCTACAATATAAAATTTTGTATGTATATGTGAAATATTTAATTTGAAAATTAATTATTTGTATGTAGCTTACCCCTCGTGAGTCTATTGTTGTCTCTGCGATGTGTCAACAACAAATTGATAGGGATCATGACATTGCGGTAAGATTTCACATGCATTTTAACTAAATTGTACAAGTTTTTAAATTTTGAATGTATTTTAAAATTTTGGGTGTTAAAAACTTGTTGTTTATGAATGTGCAGGTTAGGTTGCATGCATGCTTAGAGACACCTAGGATCACAGGGATGAAATCCATAGTGGCATCTCCCTCCACTACATCCCCAGGTCGTGGACATGCTACTTCTAGTAGGGCGAAGAGAGGGAAGATGTTTCATGAGTAGATTCATAGTGGACACCTGGTTATACATATGTGGTCATCAGTAGATTCATAGTCCATTGTATATATATAGCCTTTTGCGACCGCATGTGGTTCCATATGTACATTATGACACACTTAGTTCGAGATGTACACATACATTATGAACTTATACATATATATTATCAGAGACGTGAGTCTGGAGTACACTTTGTTTGATTCTTATATATCCATGTGTGTTGGTTTTCATAACGATAAATCTGAACTATATATGTTTGATTTGATTTGATTGCATGTATGATATCCTTCTATGTATGTTTTCATAACCATTTAAATTAGTTCTCTGATATGTACATGTTTGATTTAAATATTTAATCATGTCTTCTTGTATTTGGATTGAGATGAATTTTTTTTATTAGATTAGGTATTTTCATATGGTTTCCTGCTTCAAATTTCAAGTGTTTTCAATCTCTAGAATTGCAAGGATCTAAAAGGCAAGTTTTTTCCCTGAAATTTTAAATGGGATGCTATAAAAAATTAGGGTACCAATGGAAAATATTTTTAGATCATCTTCAAGGAGTTCACATGAGTAGAAGTTATGGGCAAAATTGCAAGGGGAATGGAGCAAAAATGAAGGATATATGAGCAAAAATGTGATTTTTGCAATAGGGTTTCTTGAAAAATTAGTAGCATAACTAAATATACTAGCAACAATGAATGAAAAGGAAATATTTTAAAAAGGGATTAAAAAATGGCTAAGTGTATGTTTATACTCACCTCTTAACATTAACCTAGCTAACTCACCTTCTAACTCATCCTTGACCATTCTGGATTAACCCAGGTTACATGGCATGACAGGGTAGGGTTACAAGCCTTAAGTGACAAAGGGACTTAAAGGGGCACTGTGATAAGGGGTTAAGTATTCATGAGAGGGAGAAACATAATCAAGTTGGGGTGTTGAGGAATTGAATACCTAGTGAGAATGTTACAAGCCTTAAGTGACGAAAGGGAGAGATTTCATGTGGTGGTGCATTCTGATGTCCCAAGTTGAAACTTGGGTAAAAATTTGACAGTAAGCCCTTATTAGTATTCTTAGGTTCCACCCATCGCATGAAGAATCCTCCTCTAATGAAGGATTCTTAGTATTCTCCCTGAGAGGTGTACCAAGCGCATGCATTCTTGTGCCAAGAATGCACAATGGCTTCTTTTAGAGCTTCAAACCTCTAGGTGATGGTATGGTACAAAATGTCATTCAAGTTCTCTGAGTCAGATGAAAACACAACTGAGCTCACCAAGGAATGAGAATCAAAATTATTCATCTCACTCGCAAATGGGATATTATTTTCCCAATGGAATCTCTCTTTCTTGATCTCAACTCTATTCCTATTGATTTTCAAAAATCTAAACAAAGAGATAATCTCAGGAAATAGATCATGTTCCCTTTTTCAAGGATCATGCTCACCCAATGGTCACATGTCCTTTTTTACAGTATGAATGCTTGATCTTGCTTGTTGGACTGAGGGGTTGAAGTTTCAGATGGGAGACATTGCTTCAATTTGAGGCAGAGATGATTAATCTCATGCAATCAATGATGGCACTTATGAATAAAAGATCCTCACACATGTGTTCCCTTAATTGTTTGATGATTTGTACTTATACTTATAATTCTGTGTCTAGTGATATGTGATGAAGAATCTTATTACAATGCAAAAATAATGAGCATGTAAACACATAGCTAGGGCAGCAGAGGATGGAGAGAGATCACCACAATAACATAGCTCAAGAGAGCAAAGCAAGGACAGTGATGAAGTAGGTCTAAGAGGACAGAGGCAAGTCCAAAGAGAACAAGAGAGATGGAAGGTAAACAAGTGACAAATTGAATGTTTTGAGTCCTAGGAAATGAACGGAGGTGAGGAGTGAGAAGTCATACCTCAGGACGTCGTGGCACCGAACCGATTACACCACCACGTCCGGGTGGCCAGGTGAATGCTAGAGGAGGCGGTGTTTCGGTGCGCGAAAGGGTCATTGCTTCCGGGCTACTTCATTCGGGCGTAGTCCCTTAAGAGCCATGAGACCAAAATATCGTTCAACTTCGATGGGTGACTACTCAAACTCCATGGCACCTAGAGATGCCTCGTTTGATCTGACACCTTGGCGTAGGGACCCTCTACAAAATGATCTCTCAGTTTTTTCCTTCTCATTTCGGTGCTCTCTTTGTCCTATTGTTTGCAAACGTGTGAAATAGTGCAGTTTGAGCCAGTGTAAGGTTGTCAAATGCTATATTTTGCAAACGGTGGGTCGTGGCACCAAACCGACTGCGCCGGCACGTCTGGGTGGCCAGGTGAATGCTAGAGGAGGTGGTGTTTTGGTGCGCAAAAGGGTCGTTGCTTCCGGGCTACTTCGTTCGGGCGTAGTCCCTTAAGAGCCCTGAGACCAAAATATCGTTCAACTTCGACGGGTGACTACTCAGAACTCCGTGCCACCTAGAGATACCTCGTCTAATCCAACACCTCAGTGTAGGGACCCTCTAAAAAGCCTCTCTCAGTTTTTTCCTTCTCATTTCAGTGCTCTCGCTGCCCTATTGTTTGCAAACACATGAAATAGTGTAGTTGGAGCCAGTGTAAGGTTGTCAAATGCTATATTTTGCAAACGGTGGGTCGTGGCACCGAACCGACTATGCTGGCATGTCCGGGTGGCCAGGTGAACACTAGAGGAGGTGGTGTTTTGGTGCGCGAAAGGGTCGTTGCTTCTGGGCTACTTCGTTCGGGCGTAGTCCCTTAAGAGCCCTGAGACCAAAATATCGTTCAACTTCGACGGGTGACTACTCGGACTCCATGGCACCTAGAGATGCCTCGTCTGATCCAACACCTCGGCATAGAGACCCTCTACAATATCCTCTCTTAGTTTTTTCCTTCTCATATGGTGCTCTCGCTGCCCTACTGTTTGCAAATGCGTGAAATAGTGCAGTTTGAGCCAGTGTAAGGTTGTCAAACGCTATATTTTGCAAACGGTGGGTCATGGCACCGAACTGACTGCGTCGACATGTCCAAGTGGCCAGGTGAACGCTAGAGGAGGTGGTGTTTTGGTGCATGAAAGGGTCGTTGCTTCCGGGCTACTTCGTTCGGGCATAGTCCCTTAAGAGCCCTGAGACCAAAATATCGTTCAACTTCGACGGGTGACTACTCAGACTCCGTGGCACCTAGAGATGCCTCGTCTGATCCGAAACCTTGGTGTAGGGACCCTCTACAAAAGTCTCTCTCAATTTTTTCCTTCTCATTTCGGTGCTCTCGCTGCCCTATTATTTGCAAATGCGTGAAATAGTGCAGTTGGAGCCAGTGTAAGGTTGTCAAACGCTATATTTTGCAAACGGTGGGTCGTGGCACTGAACTGACTACGTCGGCACATCCAGGTGGCCAGGTGAATGCTAGAGGAGGTGGTGTTTTGGTGCGTGAAAGGGTCGTTGCTTCTGGGCTACTTCGTTCGGGCGTAGTCCCTTAAGAGCCCTGAGACCAAAATATCGTTCAACTTCGACGGGTGACTACTCGGACTCCGTGGCACCTAGAGAGGCCTCATCTAATCTGACACCTCGGCGTAGGGACCCTCTACAATAGCCTCTCTCGGTTTTTTCCTTCTCATTTTGGTGCTCTCGTTGTCCTATTGTTTGCAAACACGTGAAATAGTGCAGTTGGAGCCAGTGTAAGGTTGTCAAACGCTATATTTTGCAAACGGTGGGTCGTGGCACCGAACCGACTGCGCCGGCACATCCAAGTGGCTAGGTGAACAGTAGAGGAGGTGGTGTTTTGGTGCGCGAAAGGGTCGTTGCTTCCGGGCTACTTCGTTCGGGCGTAGTCCCTTAAGAGTCCTGAGACCAAAATATCGTTCAACTTCGACGGGTGACTACTCGGACTCCGTGGCACCTAGAGATGCCTCGTCTGATGTAACACCTTGGCGTATGGACCCTCTACAATAACCTCTCTCGATTTTTTCCTTCTCATTTCGGTGCACACGTGTAGGTATGGTCTTGTAAACACTTGGGGAGGAATCGTTTTCAAAATTTACGACATTTTCAAAATTTACGATATTTTAAAAATTTACGACTTTTTCAAAATTTACAACATTTTCAAAATTTACAACTTTTTCAAAATTTACAGTTCTTTTTCAAACAATGAAAGCTTCTCTTAGCTTCGAGAATTTAAAATTCTCTACTAACAGTGCCAACCACGTGAAGGTGGAAGCTTTTCTGGCACCACTAACCTAAACATAAAAGTGTTAGTCAAAGAAATTTAAGTTTCAAATCAAAACCATATACTATCTATATATGTACAAAATACACAAATTTAAAATAAAATATATTCAAACTTAAATCTAGATCTTTAAACTAAAAAATTTATATATATATTGAAAAGAAATTATATATACCAGACATCAAGCATTGTAAATTCATTCCAATGAACCATCAGGATCGGATCTACTCTGAATAACAGACAAGATTGCTTCATGATCTGACTCTCGAACCTTCCAAAGAATCTTGTTATTAGGCCTTCCTCGATATCTATACAGCTGAATATTTGTTGCTAGAACTAGATGTGAATATAAGAGTATTTTCCTGTGTGTCTCAAAGTCTTCAAACACCCAAACAGAGGAGTTTTTTAATGGATACCGTCAAAGCCAAGTTCCAGTAACTACCACTGACCCTGTAGGATACTCAATATCTTCACCATCTATAATAGGAGAAGTCAACTTCTTTCTTTCCTCGATGCAACGACATAAGAAATAGTTTGTTCCTTCTTCATTGTCTTCTGTCGCAATTACTGAAAACACATGTCCTACAAAAAAAAACCAAGGTTGAACAACTCAAATTTAAATTACATATTAAAATTTCAATGGACATAACTCAATACAAAAATTAAATAAATAACCATAAATACCTTGTCGCACCAAAATCAAAATTTCGTCAAAGTCCTTGGATGTTGTAACTTCATCTGTAGAAACAAGTCGTAATGCTTGTGGAGGTTGATAACTAGGAAGCGGAGTTAGAGGCCTACAAATCCATCCTTCCACCCATTCTTGTGAATCACACTCAGCAGTGACAAATTTGATACAAGATGCACAAAAACATGTCAACTTTCTTGTCCATACGGCCCACGAAGTAGCGTCTGAGCTACAAAATGAGTGCATATCACTGGACCCAGTGAGTGTCATACAATCCTCGTAGTTAGCAATATGTTGTTCCTCTATCAACCAAAAATATCTGTGAACTGTGGAATTTTCTTGAGAACCTCGAGGCCATGTTGTCAGTACACCATTCCACTATGCTCTTTGCATCTTTTAATTTAGCACCATCTTTGTACTTCAACTCTTCTCTTGCAAGAGCTCTTTTCACACATGCCCCTGCACCGTCATGCTCTCCTTTTCCATGTCCAGCCTCAGTGAAACTCCAAATATGTTGCACACCCATCTTGACGTGCATTCTACTCATCCAATAAAACATTCGTGCATTCTTAAATTGAGACGTGTAATTATCTGACCATATATAATGTTGTTTGAAGTGGATGTCCCTATCAGACAAGTTTCCATAAAATAACTTGAAACACCCTTGCACAAATTCAGTAGAATGAGTATGATCATCACTGATATAAAAGTGGTACTCTCTTAAAAAAATTTGATCATTCTCTGTACTGTCAGGAGAATGTAGAAATGCTATATGCACAAAAATGGCAACTTGTACTGAGTTGTAATATTGCGATTGAACCTCCATTTGTGGTTGCAATGTGTAATTCTCTGCAAAATCGACCACTAAAACAATAGTACCAATAGAAAATGTGTCTTTGCATAGCTTGAATTGTTCATCCAACCATCGAGCTCTATGTGTATGCCTCGCATACTCATAAATAATTTCATCCTTAAATTTTCTCATAAATTGAGAAAATGGGCATTTGTTCTGTAACTAGCTCACATCGTTTAGACTCTTTTCCATCTTTCAAATGGTATGCAACTAATTTATATTTATCAAAATCAACTAAATTATGTCCTATTGTACCTTCAATTTGCTCATGGATGCAACTTTCCAATTTAGGTAATCTGCCGCATGTACTACAACTTCCATCTAAACAATCCTGACTATAAAAAAATTGTCCAACTTCTTTTTCACAAAATATAGTAGGAATGAAATCCCTGGAAGATATTGGTGGAACTTGAACACCACATTCCGATAACATAGTTTTAGAATGAAAATTAGAACGAATACGTAAAAATTTAGCATAATGCATCGCAAATTCAACATGTTGCCTACAACAACAAGTGGTGCGAGCGTGGTTGATTTTCACATAGAATGGTTTCAACATTTCAAAAAAACGTTGACTAATTTTAATTTCTAGATTCTCTTGTTCAAACTTACGAAAAAATTGAGTTTGAGTCATATCTAAGAAATGCTTTGGATGTGGTTCACGATTAGTAGAACCAACTCTCCGTTTTATAACATCTCTTATATTAGGTGAAACTCTAGTGTTATCATGCCAAAATTTAATAACAACTTCTCTTATAGCATCAGAATTAATTTTATCCTTACGCGGTGCTCTAGCAGAAAATGCCCAAAAATCGACATTATTGAGTGATTGAAGGATATTACGTCTTTCAATTGCTTTCATTAGAGTTTTTCAATTAACTTGCAACATTCGACTTGTTTGCGTAATCAAACGTTGTTTTTTTATTGATTCACTTACAACACTAGTAGCAAGTACACGACGCACAATATTACTATCCCTAGTGTGTCTCTTGACACCAACAGTGTGATATGCATCATGAAGGTTTTCAACAATTGTAGAGGTTTGACCACGTATATTAGATGTTGTCAATCCTAAGGTGTTTAATGTAGGTCTCACTTTAATAAATTTCATCAAACTAACCAACAATTGACATCTTTGGGAATCATTTAAAATTTCAAAATGATTATCCTAAATTTCAGTGGCTTTTCTTTTGATTTGTCATTCAGAAAGTTTGTCAAACATTGGTTTCAAAATGTTTTCATCAATTTCAATAAAAAAATTAGGTTTCTTACGTAAAATCCTAGGAGGTGTTTTTGTCAAATTTTGCTTGTCTACAGTTTCAACATGAATTTCCTTATTCACATTTTCATTGTCTCCTTCAATTTCAACATTTGCTACATCATGAGTATTTAATTCTTCTTCAACATTGATAGTAAAAATTCTTCATCACGAGTATTTAATTCAACTTCAACATTGACAGTAGAAACATTACCTAGTTCTTCATTGCTTACAATAGTTGGGATTGAAGATGAACCTCTTCTAGATTCACGAAGTTTCCGCATTCGCTCAGCATTTTGAATTTTGTTGGCCTCTAATTCGTTTGGTGTTTTTTTACTTAATGACTTCCTTTTTTGACTTCGTTTTTTGTCTCCCATGATGTTTTGCTTCCGGTGATAAGAAAAACGTGCAGAAAAAGATAGAATTTTGCAGTAATTCATACGGTAAGGTCAGAGAGTAAAAATCACATGATAATTCAGACATTGGGATGTGTGTAAATATGATTTATGAACCACGAGCATGCTATATAAACCACGATCACGGTTTATAAAGCGCGCTCGCGGTTTATTTTTTAAAAACGATCGCGGATCTATCTACCGAACCTAAGCCTCGGAAAATATCTGTTTTTCCCCAACCAAAGCTATGGAAGGTCATTATGAAGTGTAAAAGGTTAAAAAACCTCAAATCTGCTCTTCCAAAGACTTGAACCATACTAAAAAATTGAAATTTTTTCACAAAAATGGTACCATCGTGTAGGGGAGACCCTTAGCTTTGTAGAAATATTATTTTTAAAGTGAATAGAATAAGATAAATGTCATTTTATAATTTTTTACTAACAATAGGTCTTTAAGACATTTTTTCCCGTGAATGTTCATGTCTACGTTTAAGACTGTAACTTTTGTTTCGCTTATCAAAATATGATAACACTTATACCATCCCAAGCGTGGAAAAATTCTATAAACGTTAAAAAAAATAAAAATTTGATTTCAATATTTTTTGATATAGGTATGGCAGGCAAACGGAAAGCGCTCCGTTTTCTAAATATTTTTAGACCACTTTCACGGAAAAAATCATTAAAAAAAATATTGCTAAAAAAAATACAAAATAAAATCTAGCCCAAGATAGACAACTTCATCTAACGTTTCACCAAAGGAAAAAAAAAAAATAACAAGATTTGGTCATCCAAAATGCGGGCAAACGGACTACAATCTTATAATTTTTTTCAAAAAAAAAACTAAGTCATATAATTTTAAGTTTTTAATATAGCTAAACTTGTCCGTTTTTAAAAAAAATTAGTATTTTAGAAACTAGATTCCGAATGCTATGATTCATATTTATATAATTTTTTCTAATTTAGAGTGCGTGTATAGCTAATAATCCCTACAACTTGAGATTTTTCTGTTTTTTGCAATATGACGTCCACGAATGACCCTATATTTGTCCATCAACTTCTTGCACTTACCCCTATTTTTATTTCTTGATTTAATAATTATGTATAAAATATATTAATTGTATTTTATATACATTTTAAATTTTGATGTTTTAAAAAAATATAAAAAGTAACTCATCCAAAAAATTTAAGGGCTTTTATTGTTGCAAGTAGTATATTTAACACAATTGTCATTACCCACCACCCATATTCCATTACCAATAATTATGAAGCAAATGCCTTAACAAGTCATTTCGGTAGTGTTTTACATTTCCTTTGCACAAGCTTTCGCTTCATTCTTATCTGATGGTTCGTTTCGGAGGCTGTGTGGGTCAATATGGAGATTTCATTGATGTCAATCGAGGAGAGATTTGGTAATAGTGTGTTTTCTCACCATCACTACGTCTAGGTGTTTTGTTTTGTAGATAAGAATTTTTTATTTATGTTGACTATTTTTTTGGGTATTTGTTTCATGAGTTCTATAGAATAATGAACACATATTTGAGTTGTATGATTGGAATATAATGTTTGGAATGAGGTTTTTTTTATCACAAGGATTAAAAATCATAACTATTTTCACACCATCACAACCTTTACATGTTTTGTTTTGCACCTGACCGTTCTTTGTTTGTGTAAACTATTTTTTATGGCATAGATTTTAAGTGAAAAATCTTGTATATTTGTTTATGAGCTTATACAATTAATAACTTTGAAGTGTACACATTATAAAAATCATAACGTATCAAAAAACCCATATATCATATCTCTTTGTTGGGTTATTGCGATCTCTCAAATTTCTAGAATATTGGGGTATAGTTGGGTTTTATGACTGAAATAAAAAGTTAGAAATGAGGTTTGTTGTCTCAAGGGTAAAACACATAACGATGAAGAAAATGTATTGTCCTTCCATTGCATTATTACTTTCCTTTCTTCTTTACACCCGCTTTGTTTTCAATCTGGAGCTGTTGGTTCACACAAATTGCAGTCTTCAAATATGTTATAATAACTTGAATCTTTTAACGCTTTTCCCTTTACTAGTTTCTAATTATAGATCTCAGTACAATAATGTTCTTGTACTTGTTTAAAATGAGGAATAATGGTTATTTTGCATAGCTTGTCTACAAATTGTATGCATGCAAAGCTAATTAAGCCATATGAATTGAAAATAACACGTAATAGCTTCCAAACAAAGTTAACTAAACAAGAACATCAAGATAAGAGCTTATAAAACTAACTTCTTCAAATGCATGGAACTTGAATAAATCAAACTAACATACTGAGCTATTTTTACTCTTTAGATAGCTAACTAAAAATGAGCCTAGTTAGATCATATAACAATCACATTTTATGTTGTTTGCTTTAATATGGTGAAGAGATCTCTCTAAAATGGCTACAAGGCCATGCTTAGATCTTCTCTTACTAACCAAGCTTGAAGAAATGGATGCAAGATGGAGAAGCTATTACAATGGAGAATGGCTTAAGATCAAATGTCTATAGCTTTTTTTAATATAAATGAAGTGTGAATGAGGTGTAAGGTGTAAAGTTGAAAGGTATGCACTTGACTTGTATTTATAGGTTTCCATTTGGGAAATTTTAGAATCCTAGTAAATGTGGGATAATGCAAAATATATTTAACAAGTGAATGCACTTTTTGATTAGAATTAGAAGCTAATTAATCTTTTAGGATTAATTAATAACCCCAAATAGGCTTATGAAGCTTTTTGGGAGCATCTATAAGAGGTTTTAATGGATTTTGGATGTTCTGGAATCGAGATTTAGTCAATAAGAAGGTTTATTGGTTAAATACAAGATAAGAGGCTTAATTAATGTATATTAGTTAATTAAGAGGATTACAACCAATGAAGTGTCCTTAATTGGCATCCTGAGTGAATAGAAACATAGATAACGAAGTGTCGTTATTTGACATAATGAGAAGATAAGAAGGTCGCTAGCGCAATTTAAGTATTAAAATTGTGTAAGTGGATTTTAGGTGTCTATATTTTCCCCTCTTTGGGGTGGCGTAAGTGACACCACTTCAAATATAGTAGAAAATCATAAAAAAGTAATTTTTTTGAAGGGTAGAAGAAAAATTAGTAGAATGAAGGATGCCCCCTCGAGTGTCGATGGGGTGATGAAAGAGTTCAATCGATGATAAAAAAAGATGAAGGAAATGGATAGAAGAAGTGAATGGGGGATAGAAGGTAATCCCTAGTGCCATAAGTGATTTGAAAGAATAGTGTTTGATAGATGAAAATGATAAGGAAAATGATGATGGAGAGAATGGAAATAGCTTTCATCCAGCTGCTGTTAAAACAAATTTATTGCATCATATTGCTCATGACCTATGTCATCGACTGTTATTAAAATAAACGCATACAAAAAATGTAAGATGACATGAAAAATCTATATACAAAAATTTGTTCATTGCCAAAATGCCAATATGATAAAGTAAACAAGCTAACCTAACAGGGAAACAATTACAAAGAGATATGTTCAAACAAACAACGTTCAAGACAATTACACAAATGTTTTTGTTATCAAAATTCAATTCTGACCTATGCGAATTAATGACAAGGGTGAAGAATGACACCCCAAACAAGGATACATGCTAGGTGAATAAACGAATGACATAGAAGTTCTATGAAAAAGTAATCATGCACTATGAAACTATTCCAAACAACATGTTCGTGCAATGAAAGACATACATAACAAGAAAAATATCTTTTGTTGATAGAGGGTAGATCCAAATGATCCGCGAGTTACACACAAGAACATGAGAGAATGCAAGAAAGGTGTTTTGTATGAAATATTTCTATGTTTGAGTATAATGCATTTGATATAGGATTCAGCTGCGTGCATGCCGTTTACCAAGTTTTTGTTTTTTTTTAAATTTTACAATGTTTAGGAATTTTGTAAATTTTGCAAATGTTTGGGGTATTTTTGAAAGTTATATGAATGTTTTTGGTATTTTTGAAAGCTTTTCGAAGCTATGTGTAGAAAAAGAAAGGAACGTGGATGCCCCCAATGATAGATGGGATGTATAAGGGAAAAATGCCACATGTATGTACGAGATAGTGAAGATGTGAAGATGCCACCAACATTAGATGGGAATATACAAAGAAAAAATTTGTACATATATATACTAGAGTTGGATTATGGCCAATATGGATAGGTTCAACATGATTATGAACTTAAACCAATGGTGTGTTAGGAAGGAGAAAATATGCCCCTGACGTAAGCTGACCAAGAAACAAATGATAGGAAAGAAGCAAAATATTGTTTTATTGAATGGAGGGACAAAGGTTCCCGCAAACATGGTAAAAAAATGAAATCTTATACACATGGATGTTCTGAACAAAGCAAAAGAACAACGTAAATGCTATGTAAGGATATGGAAAATATAGTTGGAAGACTAGTGAAGAAAAAGTGAATTGTTTATATGCCATGTGGTTCAAAGATGAACCTGTAGAATGATTATAATTGTACAGTCCCTTTAACTACGTTTGAGGTCTTGCATTTATAAATAGGTAATATTGCTAGGGGTTCTTGTCTTCAAGGGTAGCACATAAATCTATGATGGAACTGGTATATTGCCTCTATTTTGTTCCCCTCTCATAGGTTTGTTGAATGTAATTTACTGATGTTTCTTTCAACTCTTTAGTTGTAAGATATTTCCAGTGGCCATTCTTCTTTTTATTTGTTTAGAATTTAATTCTTTTTAACCTACCATTTTTGACCTATATGATTTAATGACGATTACAATGACGATTATGAAAATATTAACTACTATTATTATTTTATTGGGAATAAAGATTTTATATATGATTACCTATATGATTTGAATAGAATAGTTTAGTTGTAGGATCTATGGGCTTATGTACGGTCACAATAGAATTTGTACAAAATTTTCTGTGGTCTTATGTCAGTTGAACATGCTTAGAATTCCTTGAATAAAGAACAACGATTATAGATTAACTAAGGTAATGTGGTGTGTTGTGTAGGAAATCTAACTTCACTGAAACTTTTCCTGTCACTTATGTCAATAGTGTGTTCATCACATTTCTTTGATTCAATGCTAATAATTCTTCTTGTTCCATTGCACATGCTCAATATATATTCATTACTTGTCAATACATGTGAGAATTGAAGGCCAAATTTCTAGGGGATATACAAGCTCAAGTGTGCATAAAACTTCTCTGGTCATCCATATGTGTGAACCTTATTCACATGTGACGTTTGGCTACTTTATGGAGCCCGATTTGCTAAACCCTACAACACTTTACTGCTCACAATGAATGTTGTAGGTTTCGTTTTAGAGATATTTTCCTCTAAGAAAAACAAGGTATATTATTATATGCCACTTATTAGATAGGGATTTTAAACATTTTGGAGACATTTAATGGTTTGTTAGATTCTATACTTAGATCAATAAATGTAATTGTAATATTGCTGATACAAAGATTTTAGTCTATTCTTGCAGGTGATAACATTGGGGTTGATAATAACAATGATATTGGCTTTTGTCACATTACTTATAGTTAATATTTTCTTGTTGCACAAGTATAGATCCAGACAGTTATTGGCTTGAGTTTCATGTGTGACCCTCTCCATTTTTATGTATGCCTCCCTGATGAATTTTTTTGTAGGTATTTATACTTTTTCTCTTCTTAGTATAGATTGCTATAAAATGTGTTCAATGATGCTTTCAAGAAGGTTGATGATTTTGTTTATTATTTTAGGGACTTGTTATCAGAACCAGAAGTGTTGAGTATATGCCATTTTTAACATCCTTATTTAACACATGAAAAGCACTTATCTGGTCAGGATACTCTCTAATCACTAGAGATATCTTTTTAGCGGTATGCTTCTCTTATTTATCATTGTCATTTTAATTTATAGACTCAATGTTTTTCTGCAAGGACTATGAACAAAGAAACAATTTTTTTTTCTTGGATGGTGAGTATAGATGATCGTCTAGATTTATGTGTTGGGAATGACAACAAAACATGAATTTTATCATACAAGTATATGAGTGTGCAACTTATCTTATTAGTTTTGTGTGAGGTTTTAATTATTATCCTAGTTTAAATGTAATTTGTGAACACTTGTGACAGAATTTGAGTAAATTATGTGTTCTTAATATCTCAAAATCCAATGCACCTTTGCTGCTAATGATAGTAGAGAATTGTATCAATGTTGAGACAATCAAAGCGAAGAACATGAAGATGAAAATTGCCGACAGAGAGGTAGTTGCTCAAAGTAAAAGTTAAGAAAAATAACCTCAAAGTAACACCAGGGAAGCAGACAGATCGCTTGAAGATGGTGGTGGAGAGGTGTTAATATTGTATATCAAGGGTTTATGACATTTAGACACCCTTTTATATTTAATCATTATATTTAAAGGGTTAATAACATTTAGACACCCTTTTATATTTAATCATTGTATTTCAAGGGTTAACAACATTTAGACACCCTTGTGTTTTATCTTATTTGATATTAATAACATGCTTTTGGACCCATTTGTTGGGCATTAGATTCAAATCAAATTGTTTTTAATTTATAATATTTATTATCAACCCACTCTGACATAATAGATGATATGTAGCCATTGATTGCACTATATGATATTTGCTTATTATTTATTCTTGAAATTCATATGTTTCATTCTTTAAATTCGTATTGTCTCTAGAGAAACAATAAAAATTGAAATTAGTATTGTCTCCAGAGAGACAAAAAATTAGCATTCTGTATTGTTTCTAGGGAGACAATAATGATATTGTCTTTAGAGAGACAAAAATGATAGTTCTCAAGAGACAAAATATGTATCAATCCATATTGTCTCTGTAGAGACAATAATTAGAAAAAATATTAGAGACACCCGCTTTGAGACAATAATAGAGACAATATTCAACTTTGTATTGTCTCTATTTGAGATAGTTTGGTCAAGTATTGTCTCTATTATTTTTTCAAAACACCCCCTTGTAGTAGTGCCTTTGCCATCATTTAACTTTATCTTCACATGATGAACCAATACAACTAACAATGAATAACAAATTTATATTCGATATTTTCATGAACCAAAATGGTCAATGAATATTAAGAACTTTGAAACATTACAAATTATATGGGAAATCAACTACTCCATCAGACCATGCAAGAAAGAATTCACAACATTAGTCCTTGAGATCAATTACACCTTCAGTAGAAATATGAAATTGTGCTTCTATAGGATGAGCTGATTACTTTGCAAATGCATTCCTCACCTCAACCTTTATGTAAAACAAGTATATTATTGTAAAAAAACTTTGTAAGGTCAAACTTAAAAAATATCTCTTTATATTTTGGCCAAAAAGCAATTTACAGGTTAGATGTTTTTCCTTCAAATGATTTCCACACTCACCAAACTTGTTGTCTTTTCGTAGTCTAACCTTTTAAGATAATCTTTTGGTTTTTATTGCATACATTTACTTATAATTCAATGTTTTAATAGAGATCATGTAATGCACTCTTTTAGCTTTCAAAGAACTTGGCCATCAAAATACCTACATGGCAGAGTTAAAAGGCTCACTTTGAAACTTGATTCAAAATGCTGGAAGTTTAGAATTAATGCTAGAAGGGGATTCATGTTTAATAGTGAATTTACCATCTTAATCTGTCTAGTGAGAATTTAGGTTTAAAATTGGAGTTCCTATTCAAGGCAAACAACCTAATGAACATTTCAATTTTTGAATTTAAATTATGTTAGAAGAAATGAAAATAATGTAGCTAATTAGCTTTCCAAGTTATAAGCGACTATAGGTAGTAGAATTTTTTTATTGTTGACAAACATGTTCAAACGAGGAATAGGCCATGAGGAGGGGTGCCTGAGGAGGGGTACGTGAATAGGATATCAATGTGAAGAATGCAATCTACTACAAGAAATGACAGTACTCACCAACATTCTCTCTACCCACATCCCTAGAAAATCTATAAAATATAAGAAATAAGGCATAAAAGAAATTAGGTCATCTGTAAATTTCAAAAATGGGTTTAAGGCAACTAAATCTAAAACAATAATTCTTAACAAGAAATGATAATAAGATAGGCCTCAAAATACTTTTATACAACAACATCGAGAGTTTATGACCACCAAAATATAAATGAAACCAAATTTGCATTAAAAAGATAAACCTTTGAAAGTTTAATTTCTTTGAAATTGGTAAACAATAGAAGTTGAAATTGCAAATTGCTGGAGGAGGAGAACACAGGAACGATTTTTAAAGTATTCAAGAGGGCCCAATTTGGAAGAACTATTTTGTACTATTGAAACCATTTTTATAAATAGAAAAGGCATTCATACAAACTGTAGCAATTGTATTCAATACCTTATTTCTGCCATTAGTGAAGCTACTTCCAGTAACAATCTAGATTGATGATCTATGTTATAAGCTCTAGCATAAGCAAAATTCTCCAGCACATCTGCTCCATTGAGTCCAAATTTGCAAAAAGAAATGACATTAAAATTGGAATGGATTTCGACAAGCAACATGTAAAAATGAAACTAAAAGATTCTTTAACCTTTCCACAATTTGTAAAAGCTTATGTGGTCTGAAGGTTCCCTTCCCTCGACATCAATATAAAGCGCTTTTCCTTCACTGTCTCCTTGATCTAAGGGAAACTGTACACCCTCAAATTTAGCATAAAACGATATCATATTACAAAAAATTCAAAACAATAATTAAACCACTAAAGCATAGTATAGAAATCCTTGAAACCATAGAAAAAAGGGCAATATCACAATATTAATATACAAATAAAGTGGAAAATGATGGCAATAAAATTCAATCCATTCAGAGTACCTTTTAGTATCTTGTCAAGATCGCTTGACCCAGAACTTATCTGTATAATTTGAAGGCATTGAGCCTGTAATTGGCTAGAATTGGTGAAGCCCATTGGAACCAATTTGGAAGTTACAAAGACCAACACTAAAATATAAATACAAATCAACTGTGAAACAAAATAGAAAATACAAAAGAGCAGCTGGAAAAATTGGGTCTTGCAGGATTACAAGTATCATACCTGCTTCAATAATTTTATCAACCTTGGCTTCACTAAGGCCCTTGATTTGGACAAGCTCTTTCTTGCGAGAGTAAGCAACAACTTCAACTATGCATGAATCCTTGATACTTTTAATATCAGTTGCAGAAATGCCACATGCTTGGTACCCAAAAATCAATCACAGTATCTCAAATCAAAATTCATTACCAATTCACTCAAAGCCCATTCATAATTGCATTTATAAACAATGGTCACCTACGAAACTTTCATAAATCTATCATTTTGAGTTCAAACAACCTTGAAGCTCTTCAACATGGTAAGGTCTGTGGTGCTGCTCTGTATTTTCTTCTTCCTCTACAACTTGGTGTTGCTTGTGGTGTTGTTGGTCCATAGAAAAATGAAGTGAAAGCAATCTTCTAAGATATAGCCAATACAAAACAAGGCTACTTAATAATACCCAATTGATCCTTTCCTGAAATTGGCTTCAAGTGCTGGCCAAGGAAGGCATTTAGAATGTCTGTGTTTGAATTTTGCTTTGAGTACTAATGTTGCAATAAAATCACAGTATTAGAGGCACGATTTGGGGATGGGGTTGGGGATTTTGTGTGTTGTGGTAGAGATTTTCCACACATTTTTTACTGGAATCATAAACCAGAGGGTTAGGAATACACAAATCTTCATGGTTGCTGACAACGACAATAACCTTAAAGTAGTCTGAATCAAAAATCAGCTCCACTGCCATCCCCTGTGTCCAACCCATTAGCAGGGGAAAATCAGGAAAAAAATTTTGATGTTTGGTTAAAGGGTTAAACATTATTGGGGTAAGGTGATTCCCAGAATTACAGTAAATAATCCCTCTATCGGTGGTCCAGAGCCATAACTTTGCAAATCTAGATTAACAGAAAGAGGTTGCCCATCGACCCAGAGAAACTTGAGGATGAATCTGCAAGGTAGCAATGAGACCAGGACGAGCTCGATGGTGTGATACACACATGTTGCAATGCCTATTTACATAACCATCCATGTCATTGAGGAACTGCCACATTCTACATCCAATTGCCACTGATTTATGGAACGACTAAAGACACAAAAAATGTTTAAATGCCCGTCAAATTTAACCCCTTGACGTGAATGACCAGAGGCTCTTTCTCATAGGGCAACACCTTTCGATGTAATAAAGGAATTGTGTTTTCATGTTAATCCTTCATTTTTCCTATGGGTAAGTGCACGAAGTTGGTGGACAATTCCGTGGACATAAAAACCTGAAATAAAGGAACCACGATCGCGGTTTACATACCGTAATTGCGGTTTTTAAACTGCGATCGCGGTTCCTGAATTTCAAGTTCGGTAATTACCGAACCTAAAACCGCGAGCACAGTTATAAACCATGATCACAGAACTCTGAGACAAAAATTAGCAATCCCGCGACTCCTTATTTTCCTCATTTTTCATTTCAAACCGTGATTTTTCCTAAACGTTTTTCACTCACACTTTGAATACCACCTCAAAATTGCTCATCGGACTTCTGGATAGCGATAGATTCAACCATGCCACCAAGATGAGGAGGTAAGTCCCCGATTGTAATCATTTTTTTGCATTTTAGGTTTTTTTTTGCATTTTCATGGGTTTTTTGAAATGTTTGTTTATGTATACAATTTTCTTGTTTTATCAGTTGGTCAACAAGCTCGAAATCGTGTAAACCGTCAAAACATTCCTCAAAACCCACCGAACATTCCTCAAAACCCTCCGAACATTCCTCAAAACCCTCCTCCAAACATAGATCCGCCTCCTGTGGCTCCTTTTGTCCCCACTGAGCCAACAGGAATGCAAGATAATATCATTGGAAGAATCTGAGAAAATAAAATTGTCATTGAGAACCTAATTCAAACTATAAGACAAAATCATGCTACAAATCCATCCCGCATGACTTTAGCCAATACATTGCAAACATTGATTGGCGAAGTCGAGTCTGCAACCAACCAAATACATAGATGGAACACCTTTAGAAGTGACTGTAGGCGGTGGTATGCGGATAAACTATCCCATGCGGCCGTAAAAGACAAAAAAAATGGAAAAGACTCATTTGTGCATTATTTACCGACCCTAGAACCAATGCCCCCCCTGCAGTTACTTGCAAACGGTTCCCAATCCATTGGTGCCATGATGACAGAATCAAAAACAATTTTTGGGACCGATAGTGGATGGTTTTTGATTATCCACCATGCAACAACAATGAGGTTCCTCTTTATTTTTTGAAGAAATTATATTGCGAGTTCGTGCTTAATGAGGTCTCGAATTATTTTGACTTTTCTGACTTTTTTGGTCGAGGAGGTGGCTCTGCACAGAGCAGACCTGGTGCACGCATAGGTCAGCCTAAGATCCCCCATGCCCCAAAACCCCCACTATGTTCAGTTATCCCTCCTACAGTGAAGGAGGTTGTGGAGATTGATACATTGCATGCATTGAGGGAGCTCACTGACACTCTCGCCCAGCATAGTGACCAAATTACATTTGGTGATGTTGGTGGAGGTGCCAGTTCTAGTGCACCACACCACTATGGATCATGTGGTGCCGTATGCACTGCAGGCGAGACATCATTTGTTGGTTCACATGATTTCTTTTCTATAGATGAGATGCTGGGGAATGTTTTTGGAATTGGTGCCACTGATATTGGTCTTTCATAGGTAAATTTCAAATAAATTTAAAATATATATATATATATATACAATAGTTTAATTCACATGTTTGAGATATATATATATATATATATTTGATTGTACGTCATGTACATACATGTAAAAAACTAATTTTTTATTTTATTTTAAATAGCAAGAGCCGGTAAAGGAAACATCCGGCGTCGACATGCTAGCTACTGCAGCTGGGCGTGTTTCAAACGTAAGTTTCAAGTTGTACAAACTTACATTTTTAATTTCATTTGATTGCACTAGATTATTATTATAATGTGTCACGTGTATGTTGTACATGTATTAATATTTTTCTCTTTTATACACAGGAGTCTGGCGGGTCATCATCTGCTCAGGGAACTGAGGCTACTGGCATGCCTCACATGAGTTTTACGCAAGTTAGTAAATCTCTTTACACTTTGTTTCTAATTACTGGAAGTTCACGTGGATTACATGCTTTGGACCTCTGTTATGTGGTGCACAGTCATGTAGATTTTAATATTGATTTGTACATGTTTTTTGTATAGCTTATGACTACTAGAGAGACTCCTCCATATATGCAGACTGTGGAGGCTGTTGTAGATACTGCCATAGCATCTGCAGATCCACTAACTGAGGTACAATTTTTTAAATTTGTTAAATTTTGGAGGTTCATTATTTCTTATTACTTAAATCTACAATATCAAATTTTGTATGTATATGTGAAATATTTAATTTGAAAATTAATTATTTGTATGTAGCTTACCCCTCGTGAGTCTATTGTTGTCTCTGCGATGCGTCAACAACAAATTGATAGGGATCATGACATTGCGGTAAGATTTCACATGCATTTTAACTAAATTGTACAAGTTTCTAAATTTTGAATGTATTTTAAAATTTTGGGTGTTAAAAACTTGTTGTTTATGAATGTGCAGGTTAGGTTGCAGGCATGCTTAGAGACACCTAGGATCACAGGGATGAAATCCGTAGTGGCATCTCCCTCCACTACATCCCCAGGTCGTGGACATGCTACTTCTAGCAGGGCGAAGAGAGGGAAGATGTTTCATGAGTAGATTCATAGTGGACACCTGGTTGTACATATGTGGTCATGAGTAGATTCATAGTCCATTGTATATATATAGCCTTTTGTGACCGCATGTGGTTCCATATGTACATTATGACACACTTAGTTCGAGATGTACACATACATTATGAACTTATACATATATATTATCAGAGACGTGAGTCTGGAGTACACTTTGTTTGATTCTTATATATCCATGTGTGTTGGTTTTCATAACGATAAATCTGAACTATATATGTTTGATTTGATTTCATTGCATGTATGATATCCTTCTATGTATGTTTTCATAACCATTTAAATTAGTTCTCTGATATGTACATGTTTGATTTAAATATTTAATCATGTCTTCTTGTATTTGGATTGAGATGATTTTTTTTTATTAGATTATGTATTTTCACATGGTTTCCTGCTTCAAATTTCAAGTGTTTTCGATCTCTAGAATTGCAAGGATCTAAAAAGACAAGTTTTTTCCCTGAAATTTTAAATGGGATGCTATAAAAAATTAGGGTACCAATGGAAAATATTTTTAGATCATCTTCAAGGAGTTCACATGAGTAGAAGTTATGGGCAAAATTACAGGGGAAATGGAGCAAAAATGAAGGATATATGAGCCAAAATGTGATTTTTGCAATAGGGTTTCTTGAAAAATTAGTAGCATAACTAAATATACTAGCAACAATGAAGGAAAAGGAAATATTTTAAAAAGGGATTAAAAAAATGGCTAAGTGTATGTTTATACTCACCTCTTAACATTAACCTAGCTAACTCACCTTCTAACTCATCCTTGACCATTCTGGATTAACCCGGGTTACATGGCATGACAGGGTAGGGTTACAAGCCTTAAGTGACAAAGGGACTTAAAGGGGCACTATGATAAGGGGTTAAGTATTCATGAGAGGGGGCAACATAATCAAGTGAGAATGTTACAAGCCTTAAGTGATGAAAGGGAGAGATTTTATGTGGTGGTGCATTCTGATGTCCCAAGTTGAAACTTGGGTAAAAATTTGACAGTAAGCCCTTATTAGTATTCTAGGTTCCACCCATCGCATGAAAAATCCTCCTTTAATGAAGGATTCTTAGCATTCTTAGTATTCTCCCTGAGAGGTGTACCAAGCGCATGCATTCTTGTGCCAAGAATGCACAATGGCTTCTTTTAGAGCTTCAAACCTCTAGGTGATGGTATGGTACAAAATGTCATTCAAGTTCTCTGAGTCAGATGAAAACACAACTGAGCTCACCAAGGAATGAGAATCAAAATTATTCATCTCACTTGCAAATGGGATATTATTTTCCCAATAGAATCTCTCTTTCTTGATCTCAACTCTATTCCTATTGATTTTCAAAAATCTAAACAAAGAGATAATCTCAGGAAATAGACCATGTTCCCTTTTTCAAGGATCATGCTCACCCAATGGTCACATGTCCTTCTTTACAGTATGAATGTTTGATCTTGCTTGTTGGACTGAGGGGTTGAAGTTTCAGATGGGAGACATTGCTTCAATTTGAGGCAGAGATGATTAATCTCATGCAATCAATGATGGCACTTATGAATAAAAGATCCTCACACATGTGTTCCCTTAATTGTTTGATGATTTGTACTTATACTCCTAATTCTGTGTCTAGTGATATGTGATGAAGAATCCTATTACAATGCAAAAATAATGAGCATGTAAGCACATAGCTAGGGCAGCAGAGGATGGAGAGAGATCACCACAACAACATAGCTCAAGAGAGCAAAGCAAGGACAGTGATGAAGCAGGTCTAAGAGGACAAAGGCAAGTCCAAAGAGAACAAGAGAGATGGAAGGTAAACAAGTGACAAATTGAATGTTTTGAGTCCTAGGAAATGAACGGAGGCGAGGAGTGAGAAGTCATACCTCAGGACGTCGTGGCACCGAACCGATTGCACCGACACGTCCGGGTGGCCAGGTGAACACTAGAGGAGGCGGTGTTTCGGTGCGCGAAATGGTCATTGCTTCTGGGCTACTTCATTCGGGCGTAGTCCCTTAAGAGCCATGAGACCAAAATATCGTTCAACTTCGACGGGTGACTACTCAAACTCCGTGGCACCTAGAGATGCCTCATCTGATCTAACACCTTGGCGTAGGGACCCTCTACAAAAGTCTCTCTCGATTTTTTCCTTCTCATTTTGGTGCTCTCTTTGTCCTATTGTTTACAAACGTGTGAAATAGTGCAGTTTGAGCCAGTGTAAGGTTGTCAAACGCTATATTTTGAAAACGGTGGGTCATGGCACCGAACCAACTGCGTCGGCACGTTTGGGTGGCCAGGTGAATGCTAGAGGAGGTGGTGTTTCGGTGCGTAAAAGGGTCGTTGCTTCCGGGCTACTTCATTCGGGTGTAGTCCCTTAAGAGCCCTGAGACCAAAATATCGTTCAACTTCGACGGGTGACTACTCGAACTCCGTGCCACCTAGAGATACCTTGTCTAATCTGACACCTCCATGTATGGACCCTCTACAAAAGCCTCTCTTGATATTTTCCTTCTCATTTCAGTGCTCTCGCTGCCCTATTGTTTGCAAACGCACGAAATAGTGTAGTTGGAGCCAGTGATTGGTTGTCAAATGCTATATTTTGCAAACGGTGGGTCGTGGCACCAAACCGACTACGCTGGCACATTCGGGTGGCCAGGTGAACACTAGAGGAGGTGGTGTTTCAATGCGCGAAAGGGTCGTTGCTTCCGGACTACTTCGTTCAGGCGTAGTCCCTTAAGAGCCCTGAGACCAAAATATCGTTCAACTTCGACGGGTGACTACTCGGACTCCATGGCACCTAGAGATGCCTCGTCTAATCTGACACCTCGGTGTAAGGACCCTCTACAAAACCCTCTCTTAGTTTTTTCCTTCTTATTTCGGTGCTCTCGTTGCCCTATTGTTTGCAAACGCGTGAAATAGTGCAGTTGGAGCCAGTGATTGGTTGTCAAACGCTATATTTTGTAAACGGTGGGTCATGGCACCAAACCGACTGCGCCGACACATCTGGGTGGCCAGGTGAACGGTAGAGGAGGTGGTGTTTTTGGTGCGCGAAAGGGTTGTTGCTTCCGGGCTACTTCGTTCGGGCATAGTCCCTTAAGAGCCCTGAGACCAAAATATCGTTCAACTTCGACGGGTGTCTACTCAAACTCCGTGGCACCTAAAGATGCCTCGTCTGATCCAAAACCTCGGTATAGGGACCCTCTAAAAAATCCTCTCTCAGTTTTTTCCTTCTCACTTTGGTGCTCTCGCTGCCCTATTATTTGCAAATGCGTGAAATAGTGCAGTTGGAGCAAGTAATTGGTTGTCAAACGCTATATTTTGCAAACGGTGGGTCGTGGCACCGAACCGACTACGCCGGCACATCCAGGTGGCCAGGTGAATGGTAGAGGAGGTGGTGTTTTGGTGCGCGAAAGGGTCGTTGCTTCTGGGCTACTTCGTTCGGGCGTAGTCCTTTAAGAGCCCTGAGACTAAAATATCGTTCAACTTCGACGGGTGACTACTCAAACTCCGTGCCACCTAGAGACACCTCGTCTGATATGACACCTCGGCGTAGGGACCCTCTACAAAAGTTTCTCAAATTTTTCCTTCTCATTTCGGTACTCTCACTGTCCTATTGTTTGCAAACACGTAAAATAATGCAGTTGGAGCCAGTGATTGGTTGTCAAACGCTATATTTTGCAAACAGTGGGTCGTGGCACCAAACCGACTGCGCCGACACATCCAAGTGGCTAGGTGAACAGTAGAGGAGGTGGTGTTTCAGTCCGCGAAAGGGTCGTTGCTTCTGGGCTACTTCGTTCGGGTGTAGTCCCTTAAGAGTCCTGAGACCAAAATATCGTTCAACTTCAACGAGTGACTACTCGGACTTTGTGGCACCTAGAGACGCCTCGTCTGATGTAACACCTTGGCATAGGGACCCTCTACAATAGCCTCTCTCGATTTTTTCCTTCTCATTTCGGTGCACACGCGTAGGTATGGTCTTGTAAACACTTAGGGAGGAATCATTTTCAAAATTTTCAACATTTTCAAAATTTACAACATTTTCAAAATTTACTATATTTTAAAAATTTACGACTTTTTCAAAATTTACAACATTTTAAAAATTTACAACTTTTTCAAAATTTACAGTTCTTTTTCAAACAATGAAAGCTTCTCTTAGCTTTGAGAATTTAAAATTCTCTACTAACAGTGCCAACCACGTGAAGGTGGAAGATTTTCTTGCAACCACTAACCTAAACATAAAAGTGTTAGTCAAAGAAATTTAAGTTTCAAATCAAAACCATATACTATCTATATATTGTACAAAATACACAAATTTAAATAAAATATATTCAAATTTAAATGTAGATCTTTAAACTAAAAATTTATGTATATATTGAAAAGAATATATATACAACCAGACCTGAGCATGTAAATTCATTCCAATGAACCATCAGATCGGATCTACTCTAAATAGCAGACAAGGATTGCTTCATGAATCTGACTCTCGAACCTTCCAAAGAATCTTGTTAGTAGGCCTTCCTCGATATCATACGCCTGAAGATGTGTTACTGAGAACTATATGGTGAATATATGAGTAATTTTCCTTGGGTATCAAAGTCTTCAAACATCCAAACAAAACAGTTTTTTAATGGATACCGTCGAAGCCAAGTTCTAGTAACTACCACTGACCCTGTAGGATACTCAATATCTTTGCCATCTATAATAGGAGAAGTCAACTTCTTTCTTTCCTTGATGCAACGACATAAGAAATAGTTTGTTCCTTCTTCATTGTCTTCTGTCGCAATTACTGCAAACACATGTCCTACAAAAAAATAACTTGGTCAAAACAACTCAAATTTAAATTACATATTAAAATTTCAATGGACATAACTCAATACAAAAATTAAATAAATAACCATGAATACCTTGTTGCACCAAAATCAAAATTTCGTCAAAGTCCTTGGATGTTATAACTTCATCTGTAGAAACAAGTCGTAATGCTTGTGGAGCTTAATAACTAGAAAGCGGAGTTAGAGGCCTACAAATCCATCCTTTCACCTATTCTTGTGAATCACACTCAGCAGTGACAAATTCGATACAAGATGCACAAAAACATGTCAACTTTCTTGTCCATACGGCCCACGAAAAGTAGAGTCTCAGCTACAAAATGAGTACATATCACTGGACCCAATGAGTGTCATACAATCCTCGTAGGTTAGTAATATGTTGTTCCTCTATCAACCAAAATATCTGTGACACTGTGGGAATTTTCTTGAGAACCTCAGGCCATGTTTGTCATTACACCATTCCCCTATGCACTTTACATCTTTTTAATTTAGCACCATCTTTGTACTTCAACTCTTCTCTTGCCAAGAGCTCTTTTCACACATGACCCCTGCACTGTCATGCTCTCCTTTTCCATGTCCAGCCTCAGTGAAACTCCAAATATGTTGCACACCCATCTTGACGTGCATTCTGCTCATCCAATAAAACATTCGTGCATTCTTAAACTGAGATGTGTAATTATCTGACCATATATAATGTTGTTTGAAGTGGATGTTCCTATCAGACAAGTTTCCATAAAATAACTAGAAACACCCTTGCACAAATTCAGTGGAATGAGTACAATCATCACTGATATAAAAGTGGTACTCTCTTAAAAAAATTCGATCATTCTCTGTACTGTCAGGAGAATGTAGAAATGTTATATGCACAAAAATGGCAACTTGTACTAGTTGTAATATTGCGATTGAACCTCCATTTGTGTTTGTAATGTGTAATTCTCTGTAAAATCGACCACTGAAACAATAGTACCAATAGAAAATGTGTCTTTGCATAGCTTGAATTGTTCATCCAACCATCGAGCTCTATGTGTATGCCTCGCATACTCATAAACAATTTCATCCTTAAATTTTCTCATAAATTAGAAAATGGCCATTTGTTCTGTAACTAGCTCACACCGTTTAGACTCTTTTCTATTTTTCAACTGGTATGCAACTGATTTATATTTATCAAAACTCAACTAAATTATGTCTTATTGTACCTTCAATTTTCTCATGGATGTAACTTTCTAATTTAGGTAATCCACTGCATGTAGTACAACTTTCATCTAAACAATCCTGACTATAAAAAAATTGTCTAACTTCTTTTTCACAAAATATAGTAGGAATGAAATCCCTGGAAGATATTGGTGGAACTTGAACACCACATTCCGATAACATAGTTTTCAGAATGAAATTAGAACAATACATAAAAATTTAGCATAATGCATTACAAATTCAACATGTGGCCTACAACAAGTGGTGCGAGCGGGGTTGATTTTCACAGTAGAATTGGTTTCAACATTTCAAAAAAACGTTGACTAATTTTAATTCCAGATTCTCTTGTTCAAATTTACGAAAAATTAAGTTTGAGTCATATCTAAGAAATGCCTTGGATGTGGTTCACGATTAGTAGAACCAAATCTTTGTTTTATAACATCTCTTATTTTAGGTGAAAACTCTAGTGTTATTCATGCAAAATTTAATAAAACTTTCTTATAGCATCAGAATTATTTTTTGTCCTTACGCGGTGCTCTAACAGAAAATACTCAAAAAATCGGCATTAATTTGAGTGATTAAGGATATTACGTCTTTCAATTGCTTTCATTAGAGTTTTTTCGATTAACTTGCAACATTCGACTTCTATTTCGTAATCAAACATTGTTTTTTTTTATTGATTCACTTACAACACTAGAGTAACAGTACATGACGCACAAATATTACTATTCCTAGTGCATCTCTTGACACCAACAGTGTGATATGCATCATAAAGGTTTTCAACAATTTGTAGCGGTTGACCACAGTATATTAGATGTGTCTATCCTAAGGTGTTTATGTAGGTCTCATTTAATCAATTCATCAAACTAACCAACAACTGACATCTTTGGGAATCATTTAAAATTTAAATGATTTAGCCCAAATTTCAGTGGTTTATCTTCTGATTTGTCATTCAAGAAAGTTTGTCAGACATTGGTTTCAAATGTTTTCATCAATTTCAATAAAAAAATTAGGTTTCTTACATTAAATCCTAGGAGGTGTTTTTGTCAAATTTTGCCTGTCTACAGTTTCAACATGAATTTCCTTATTCACATTTTCAGTGTCTCCTTCAATTTCAACATTTGCTACATCATGAGTATTTAATTCTTCTTCAACATTGACAATAAAAACTTCTTTATCACGAGTATTTCATTCAACTTCAACATTGACAGTAGAAACATTACCTAGTTCTTCATTGCTTACAATAGTTGGGATTGAAGATGAACCTCTTCTAGATTCACGAAGTTTCCGCATTCGCTCAAGCATTTTAAATTTTGTTGGCCTCCAATTAATTTGGGATTTTTTTACTATGACTCTTTTTTGAATTCGTTTTTTGTCTCCATGATGTTTTTTACTTCCAGTGATTAAGGAAGAAAAATGTGCAGAAAAAAGACAGGAAGGGAATTTCGCAAGTAATTAGTACGGTTAAGGTTTAAAGCGTTAAAAACTCACATGGTAATCAGACCATTGGGATTGGGTTTTGGTAAATATATTATGAAAACGTGAGCGTGCTTTATGAACCGCGATCGCGGTTTATAAAGCACGCTCACGGTTTATGTTAAAAAACCGTGATCATGTTTTATAAACCACGATCACGGATCTATCTGTCCAACCTAAGCCTCGGAAAATATTTGTTTTTCCCCAACCAAAGTTATGGAAGGTCATTATGAAGTGTGTAATTGTAATTTAATAAAAAGGTTCAAAAAACCCAAAATTTGCTCTTTCCAAAAGACTTGAAACCATAGCTAAAAAAGTGTGAAACCATTTCACAGAAATGGTGCCATCGCGTAGGGGGAGGACTCTTAGCTTCGTAGAGAAATATTATTTTTAAAGTGGAATAGAAAGAATAAGATTAAATATCATTTTATAATTTTTTACTAACAATAAGTTTTTAAGACAATTTTCCCGTGAATGTTCATGTCTGATGTAAGACTGTAACTTTTGTTTCGCCTATCAAAATAGGGATAAAACTTTGATACATACCAGCATGGCACCTAGAGATGCCTCGTTAAATCTGACACCTCGTGTAAGGACCCTCTACAAAACCCTCTCTTAGTTTTTTCTCTTAATTTGTGCTCTTTGCATCTTTTAATTTAGCACCATATTTGTACTTTAACTCTTCTCTTGCAAGAGCTCTTTTCACACATGCCCCTACACCGTCCTACTCTCCTTTTCAATGTCTAGCCTTAGTGAGACTCCAAATATGTTGGCACACCCATCTTGATGTGCATTCTGCTCATGCAATAAAAAATTCATGCATTCTTAAACTGAGATGTGGAATTATTTGACCATATATAATGTTGTTTGAAGTGGATGTCCCTATCATAAAAGTTTCCATAAAATAACTGGAAACACCCTTGCACAAATTTAGTAGAATGAGTACGATCATCACTGATATAAAAGTGTTAGTAAAATAAATTTAAGTTTCAAATCAAAACCATACTAGATATATACAAAATACACTATTGTTTGTAAACACGTGAAATAGTGTAGTTGGAGCCAGTATAAGGTTGTCAAACCGCTATATTTTGCAAACGGTGGGTCATGGCACCAGAACGGAACTGTGTCGGATACATCCAGATGGCTAGGTGAAACCTAGAGGAGGTGGTATTTCGGTGCGATGACAAGTGGTCGTTGCTTCATGAGCTACTTCGTTCAAGCGTAGTCCCTTAAGAGCCCTAAGACCAAAATATCGTTCAACTTCGATGGGTGACTACTCAGACTCTGTGGCACCTAGAGATGGCTCGTCTTATCTAAAACCTTAGCATAGGGACCCTCTACAAAGAGCCTCTCTCAATTTTTTCCTTCGAAGCCAATTTCAGTGCTCTCGCTGACCCTATAGGATTTGCAAACGCGCGAAATAGAATGCAGTTGGAGCCAGTGTGATTGGTTGTTAAATGCTATATTTTGCAAAACGGTGGGTCATGACACTACAACTGACTATGCCGTTGAACATATCAGGTGGCTAGGTGAAACGCATATTATGAGGTGGTGTTTTGGTGCACGACAAGGGTCGTTGCTTCCGGGCTACTTCGTTCGGGCGTAGTCCCTTAAGAGCCTTGAAGACCAAAATATCATTCAACTTCAACAGGTGACTACTTCAGAATCTGTGGCACCTAACAGAGGCCTAATGTTGTGGATCTGAATACCTAGGCATAGCAGACCCTCTACAATAGGCTCTCTTAGTTTTTTCCTTCTCATTTTAGTGCTCTCGCTGCCCTACTGTTTGCAAAACGCGTGAAATAGTACAGTTTGAGCCAGTGTAAGGTTGTCAAATGCTATATTTTGCAAATGGTGGTTCGTGGCACCGAACTGACTGCACCGACACGACCGAGTGGCCAAGTGAATGCTAGAGGAGGTGATATTTTGGTGTGCGACAAGGTCATTGCTTCCGGGATACTTCGTTCAGACGTAGTCCCTTAAGAGTCCTGAGATCAAAATATCATTCAACTTCGACGGGTGACTACTCAGACTCCATGGCACCTAGAGACGTCTCATCTGTATATGACACCTTGGCGTAGGAGACCCTCTACAATATCCTTTCTCAGATTTTTCCTTCCCACTCTTCGGTGCACACACGTAGGTATGGTCTTGTAAACACTTGGGGAGGAGTCATTTCCAAAATTTACAACATTTTCAAAATTTACAACTTTTTTAAAATTTATAACATTTTTAAAATTTACCACATTTTCAAAATTTACAACTTTGTCAAAATTTACAACTTTGTCAAAATTTACATGCATTTTCAAAATTTACAACTTTTTTAAAATGTACAATTATTTTCAAAATTTACAACTTTTTCAAACAATGAAAGCTTCTCTTATCTTCGAGAATTTAAAATTCTCTACTAACAGTGCCAACCATGTGAAGGTGGAAGCTTTTCTGGCACCACTAACCTAAACATAAAAGTGTTAGTGAAAAGAAATTTAAGTTTCAAATCAAAACCATATACTATCTATATATGTACAAAATACACAAATTTAAAATAAAATATATTCAAACTTAAATCTAGATCTTTAAACTAAAAAAATTATATATATATATTGAAAAGAAATTATATATACCAGACATGAGCATTGTAAATTCATTCCAATGAACCATCAGGATTGGATCTACTCTGAAATAGCAGACAAGATTGCTTCATGATCTGACTCTCGAACCTTCTAAAGAATCTTGTTATTAGGCCTTCCTCGATATCTATACAGCTGAATATTTGTCGCTAGAACTAGATGTGAATATAAGATTATTTTCCTGTGTGTCTCAAAGTCTTCAAACACCCAAACAGAGGAGTTTTTTAATGGATACCATCGAAGCCAAGTTCCAGTAACTACCACTGACCCTGTAGGATACTCAATATCTTCACCATCTATAATAGGAGAAGTCAACTTCTTTCTTTCCTCGATGCAACGACATAAGAAATAGTCTGTTCCTTCTTCATTGTCTTCTGTCACAATTACTGCAAACACATGTCCTACAAAAAAATAACAAAGGTTGAACAACTCAAATTTAAATTACATATTAAAATTTCAATGGACATAACTCAATACAAAAATTAAATAAATAACCATAAATACCTTGTCGCACCAAAATTAAAATTTCGTCAAAGTCCTTGGATGTTACAACTTCATTTGTAGAAACAAGTCGTAATGCTTGTGGAGGTTGATAACTAGGAAGCAGAGTTAGAGGCCTACAAATCCATCCTTCCACCCATTCTTGTGAATCACACTCAGCAGTGACAAATTCGATACAAGATACACAAAAACATGTCAAATTTCTTGTCCATACGGCCCATGAAGTAGCGTCTGAGCTACAAAATGAGTGCATATCACTGGACCCAGTGAGTGTCATACAATCCTCGTAGTTAGCAATTTGTTGTTCCTCTATCAACCAAAAATATCTGCGAACTGTGGAATTTTCTTGAGAACCTCGGGCCATGTTGTCAGTACACCATTCCACTATGCTCTTTGCATCTTTTAATTTAGCACCATATTTGTACTTCAACTCTTCTCTTGCAAGAGCTCTTTTCACACATGCCCCTGCACCATCATGCTCTCCTTTTCCATGTCCAGCCTTAGTGAAACTCTAAATATGTTGCACACCCATCTTGACGTGCATTCTGCTCATCCAATAAAACATTTGTGCATTCTTAAACTGAGACGTGTAATTATCTGACCATATATAATGTTGTTTGAAGTGGATTTCCCTATCAGAAAAGTTTCCATAAAATAACTGGAAACACCCTTGCACAAATTCAGTAGAATGAGTACGATCATCACTGATATAAAAGTGGTACTCTCTTAAAAAAATTTGATCATTCTTTGTACTGTCAGGAGAATGTAGAAATGCTATATGCACAAAAATGACAACTTGTATTGAGTTGTAATATTGCGATTGAACCTCCATTTGTGGTTGCAATGTGTAATTCTCTGCAAAATCGACCACTGAAATAATAGTACCAATAGGAAATGTGTCTTTGCATAGCTTGAATTGTTCATCCAACCATTGAGCTCTATGTGTATGCCTTGCATACTCATAAAAAATTTCATGCTTAAATTTTCTCAAAAATTGAAAAATGGGCATTTGTTTTGTAACTAGCTCACACCGTTTCGACTCTTTTCCATCTTTCAACTGGTATGCAACTGATTTATATTTATCAAACTCAACTAAATTATGTCCTATTGTACCTTCAATTTGCTCATGGATGTAACTTTCTAATTTAGGTAATCCGCCGCATGTACTACAACTTCCATCTAAACAATCCTGACTATAAAAAAATTATCCAACTTCTTTTTCACAAAATATAGTAGGAATGAAATCCCTGGAAGATATTGGTGGAACTTGAACACCACATTCTGATAACATAGTTTCAAAATGAAAATTAGAACGAATACGTAAAAATTTAGCATAATGCATCACAAATTCAACATGTTGCCTACAACAACAAGTGGTGCAAGCGTGGTTGATTTTCACATAGAATGGTTTCAACATTTCAAAAAAATGTTGACTAATTTTAATTTCTATATTCTCTTGTTCAAACTTATGAAAAAATTGAGTTTGAGTCATATCTAAGAAATGCTTTGGATGTGGTTCACGATTAGTAGAACCAACTCTCCATTTTATAACATCTCTTGTATTAGGTGAAACTCTAGTGTTATCATGCCAAAATTTAATAACAACTTCTCTTATAGCATCAGAATTATTTTTGTCCTTACATGGTGCTCTAGCAGAAAATGCCCAAAAATCGGCATTATTGAGTGATTGAAGGATATTACATCTTTCAATTGCTTTCATTAGAGTTTTTCGATTAACTTGCAACATTCGACTTGTTTGCATAATCAAACGTTGTTTTTTTATTGATTCACTTACAACACTAGTAGCAAGTACACGACACACAATATTACTATCCCTAGTGCATCTCTTGACACCAACAGTGTGATATGCATCATGAAGGTTTTCAACAATTGTAGAGGTTTGACCACGTATATTAGATGTTGTCAATCCTAAGGTGTTTAATGTAGGTCTCATTTTAATCAATTTCATCAAAATAACCAACAACTGACATCTTTGGGAATCATTTAAAATTTCAAAATGATTATCCCAAATTTCAGTGGCGTTTTTCTTCTGATTTTGTCGTTCAGAAATTTTGTCAAACATTGGTTTCAAAATGTTTTCATCAATTTCAATAAAAAAATTAGGTTTCTTACGTAAAATCCTAGGAGGTGTTTTTGTCAAATTTTGCTTGTCTATAGTTTCAACATGAATTTCCTTATTCACATTTTCATTGTCTCCTTCAATTTCAACATTTGCTACATCATGAGTATTTAATTCTTCTTCAACATTGATAGTAAAAACATCTTCATCACGAGTATTTAATTCAACTTCAACATTGATAGTAGAAACATTACCTGGTTCTTCATTGCTTACAATAGTTGGGATTGAAGATGAACCTCTTCTTGATTCATGAAGTTTCCGCATTCGCTCAGCATTTTGAATTTTGCTGGCCTCTAATTCGTTTGGTGTTTTTTTACTTAATGACTTCCTTTTTTGACTTTATTTTTTGTCTCCCATGATGTTTTGCTTCCAGTGATAAGAAAAACGTGCAGAAAAATAGATAGAATTTCACAGTAATTCATACGGTAAGGTCAGAGAGTAAAAATCACATGGTAATTCAGACATTGGGATGTGTGTAAATATGATTTATGAACCGCGCAAGCGCGCTTTATAAACTGCGATTATCATGGTTTATATAGCGCACTCACGGTTTGTGTTATAAAAACTATGATCACACTTTATAAACAACGATCGCAGATCTATCTTCCGAACCTAAGCCTCGAAAAAATCTTTGTTTTTCCCCAACCAAAGCTATGGAAGGTCATTATGAAGTGTAAAAGGTCAAAAAACCTCAAATTTGCTCTTCCAAAGACTTGAACCATGCTAAAAAACTGAAAACATTTCACAAAAATGGTGCCATCGTGTAGGGGAGACTCTTAGCTTCGTAGAAATATTGTTTTTAAAGTGAATAGAATAAGATAAATATCATTTTATAATTTTTTACTAACAATAGGTCTTTAAGACATTTTTTCCCGTGAATGTTCATGTCTACATTTAAGACTGTAACTTTTGTTTCGCTTATCAAAATATGATAAAACTTATACCATCCCAAGTGGACAAATTCTATACACGTTAAAAAAAATAATATTTGATTTCGATATTTTTTGATATAGCTATGGCGGGCAAACGGAAAGCACTCCATTTTCTAAATATTTTCAGACCACTTTCATGGAAAAAATCATAAAAAAAAAAATATTGCTAAAAAAAATACAAAATAAAATCCATCCCAAGATAGACAACTACATCTAACGTTTCACCAAAGGAAAAAAAAAATAACAAGATTTGGTCATCCAAAATGCGGGCAAACGGACTACAATCTTATAAGTTTTTTCAAAAAAAAAAACTAAGTCATATAATTTTAAGTGTTTAATATAGCTAAACTTGTCCATTTTTTTTTAAAAATAGTATTTTAGAAACTAGATTCCGAATGCTACGATTCATATTTATATAAATTTTTCTAATTTAGAGTGCGCGTATAGCTAATAATCCCTACAAGTTGAGATTTTTGTTGTTTTTTGCAATATGACGTCCACGATGACCCTATATTTGTCCATCAACTTCCTAAATTCGGAAGATCAGGATCAAATAGAAACTTATGAAGAGAAAAATATGGATAATTGTTTATGGATTTGAGGTTTCTCCTACCGGTCATCAAACAACTATAGATAACATGAATGCATTCTCGCAATGAATGTATGAGGGTCTTTCCATGATTTTGTGCAATATGAACGATGAGTACCTTTTACCCATTGGTAATATCGAACATCTGAAAGAGGTATGGACACAACTAGAATCCATGCATGAAGGTACACGTTTATCTATAATTATTAAATTATTTTTAGAATTGCTTACAACTCATATGAAAGGAGATGGAAAACTAGTAAATTTCTTAGCCAAACTTAAAAATATTAAAGCACAATTAGATGGATGAAATTGTGATTTAATTGGTGAAAAATTAATCGACTTTATCATTCAGTTAAATATACATGAAAGATTTAGGAATTTTATTTCTATCTTGAACTCTAAATATCAGAATGAAAAATGATCTACCTGATTGAAATACCTTGAGTTCACTTCTGATACAGGAAGAGTAAGTGATGATGAACTTTGACTCTAAGGATAATGCCTCTCAGGCACTTCTATTTGGTTGGGGAGCCTATTTTAACGTGAGAAAGTGTTGAAGATTGTACACTAAGAGTACTGTACACTTTCCATAGTTGTCTCGCCAAGGCTTGGGGCCAGGCTGGGCCTCGAGCAGGGGTTCGGGGGCGACAGCCCCTGGTAATAGAGGTTCAAGGGCCCAGGTCCCGATTTTTTTTTGCCTTAAAACGTGCCTGATATATCGGGAAAAGTAATTTTCTCATATGGGTGGGATTTTTGACCCATAGGTTTATGGGATGGTTTTTGCCCATGGTTTTAATACCCACAGTTTTGTAAAACTACTTAAGTAGTTGCCTACTTATATGGTTTTATGCATATGGTAGGTTATAATGAAAAACATTGCAAATGTGCTTTGAATTCGGCTGTGAATTCTGTAGAGTTTGTTGAGCATAGCTCTAAATGGATCTAGGTATTGTATTGAGAGAGCGGTGGCTTGTAATAAAATTTGAGCAAGTGATTCTTGGTGGACATAGCCCAAATTGGGTGAACCATGTTAAATACTGTCTCTTTGTGTTGCGTTATTTTATTCTGTAATTTTATTTGAGATCTGTAATAATTTTTGCATATTAGTTTCTACTATTGCGATTCTGTGAGGGATTATTCTGCATATTTTATCCCTTATTTCCTAACAAATGGAATGATGGAATATTAGATAAATGATAAAGTGGATTTAATAAAAATAATTAGTCTTGTTATTAATAATTATATGGATGACGTTAGGATATTCGCGGGACAAATTAATCATGATTAAGCATGTCAACATTTTAGATGTCTACATTTTCCCCCTCTTTGAACGGTTATTGTGTAGCAATGATCGTTCAAAGGAAACAAAGTGAATATGTTAGGATGATGATATGATGCCCCCTCGAGGGGTTAGGTGGTGAGGAACGAGGAGGATAACCACTCGAAAAGAGCAGAGGCTGAGAATATTTGAGGATTCAAAGAACTAGGATTAGAGGATTAGAAGATTTGAGGAAAATTTAGAGGATTTGAGGATTTATAAGATTTGAGGATTTAGAGGATTTGAGGATTTATAAGATTTGAGGATTTAGAGGATTAGAAGAATAAGAGATAAGAAGAATATGAGAGAGGATTGGAGGAATAGAAGAATAGGAGAGAGGATTAGAGGAATGTGATGTATTGGATTTTAGAGATATTGGATGCCCCGGTCAATGATGTATGACAAGGGTGAGGATTTGGGATTTTTAGATTAGAGGATGTCCCATTCAGGGAGGTTATATTTTGGGGCTTAGATTTGGGATTTAGATTTGAGGATGTTGGAGTTGAAGATGTTAGATTGGAGGATGTTGGATTTGAGGATTGATTGGATATTTGGATTTGGAGGATTAGAAGATTGGGAATGTTTGTATGAGAGGATAAGGATTGATTTTGGATCGATTTGGATGAGAGGACAAGATTGGGATGATGGTTGGTGAAGTGATGAGAAATATTGTTTGAGTGTGATTGATGAGGGGATGTTAGAAGATGCCCCATCAAAGGGGCGAGGATTGTGGATGTTGGAAGTGAGATGATAACATTTAGATGTGGATATTTGAATTGTTGGTAAATTATTGATTGGATGGGATGATGATGAAATAGATAGTTAGTTAGATTATGATGAGGATGAGGTGTGATGATGATAAGGAAAAAATGTGATGATAGAATGGGGTGTGCTACCATAAAGTTCACAATGTTATCATCATTAGCAGTGTTATGAAAGTGACATACAGAAAGATGCATCAATGTATAAGGACCATGATGATTGGATTTCCAAATGCCCTTGTCCTCATATCATTGGACATATTAATATAAAAATATGGTCCTTATATCATTGGATAGATTAATATAAAAAATATGGTCCTCATATCATTGGATCTTGCAAAATAAAAAGAAACAAAATGGGCCTCATATCATCAACCTAGAATGAGTGGCCTCATATCATCGACCAAAATGTAAATGTAGACAAGCAAACAAATACACAAAAAAGCACACACGTTGCATTTTTGTATTTTTTGTGATTTATTTTGATTTTTAGATTTTGGATTTTTTAGATTTTTGGATTTTGGATTGTGGATATTGGATTTTTTCATGTTTAGATTTTGGGATTTTGGATTTTAGATTTTTGGATTTTGGATTGTGGATGTTGGATTTTGAGATTTTGGATGGGATAGGTGATGTAAGGTGGGATGCAACTTTATCCTATAAGTCCCAAAGTGTGTTTGGGTAGAATGTGGGAAATTAAATAGATTGGATAGGATAGGGATGGGTTGATTGGTTAGGATTAGATGAGATGTGGGATGGGAGATAGATAGGATGTGGGTGGAAGATGACAAGATATGACCCCATGTATAGGGGGATTGATTGAGGGATAGATGTGGTGTGACCCCAAGTGTAAAGTAGGGTGGCTTGTGTGCATGGATGGATGATTTCGATTGGCCCCCAGGTGTAGGGTAGGGTGGGAAGTGAGAGGCATCTGAAAGGGATGATGCCCCTAGCGGATGGTTGTAAAGTTTCCCCTAGTCATGAAGATGACAGTTGAAAAGGGGCATGAGGAGTATTGGATGAAAATGAAAGGGTTTTTGTCTGTCCACAGATGTTAGATCCAAGGGAAAAAGGATGTGGATGGGATGGATGGAATAATATAAATGATGAAAAAAAGATGAACCTAATGACACATGTTGTAAGGAAAAATTCAAACTAAGTCAAAAGTGTGACCAAGGTCTAAACAGTACCTGGCAACATACGAGCCCTATGTCTCTACTAGATCAAAGTTTTTGCGATTGTGATGGTTAATTACCGCTTAAAATGAAGACTTAATGGGTGATATGCGAATTAAAACTAGCTTATGTATAGGGAGTGATTAAGTCAAGTAGATTAATG
The DNA here is from genome assembly GCA_019776745.2 of Taxus chinensis. NCBI lineage: Eukaryota > Viridiplantae > Streptophyta > Pinopsida > Cupressales > Taxaceae > Taxus > Taxus chinensis. The sequence continues at coordinate 222,297,715 of CM034152.1, forward strand.
GAAGGTGAACGGAAGGTTAATTCGTGCAACGCTCCGCTGTTAGCTAGACGTCCATAACCTTGATGGAGATACATTTGATTATTATCACAACATTGCTCTACTGCCAGCCAGGTGTCCATAGCCCCATTAGAGATGCTTGAAACACCCCTGGAGAGAGTCTTGACATGGATTTTATTTGATATTTTTAATTATGAGAAAAAAAATTGATAGTTTGTTTTTGGCATTTTTTGATTTTTTTTGCATAAAGAGGATCCTTTGTCTTGATAAATCTCAAGGGGTTAAGAATCATTGGTGGCTTGATGGGGGGATGGAAATGAGTGTGGTGATGACATTGGCTAGAGTGTCAAAAGATACACCCAAGGGTCTTCACCATAATTTCATTAAGTGTGTTAAAGTGTGTGGATCTCTAGGAGGACACTTGTGCTTCAATGTTAGAGATAATGATAGGCCAAGGTCACACAGTTATAGTAGGCATTATTGGCTTACAACATGTGTGATTAAGTTGATAAATTATTCAAATGAATTGATTGATATAGGATATTAATGGATTTGATGATAATAATGGATTTGATGTAAAGGGATTTGGATGTTGGATGGAAAGAGGATGGGTGGGGAGGAAAGAACATCCATGTATAGATGACGAATTATTTGCTTAATCCATTTTTAGGTGTTTGGTATTTGTGGGGGGATTAAATGATTTTTGATTGGGTTGAGCGGTTTGGATGGTAGGATCAACAAGAGAAGTGGTAGAAATGGGTCATGATGGAGTAGTTGGAGGGATGTTGATTGGATTACGTTTATACCCTAAGCTTAAATGTCGTGGATTTAGATGGAGGGAGATGGGTTCATGAATGCCTTATTCATGGATGCTTGATAATTTTCCTCGATGGTTCATATTAGCGAACATATTTTTTGCTATAGGATATGTAGTGGATGGGGAAGATGATGCCATGTGGTCATCATGAGACCAGGGGGTTGTAATTTTGTCGTACACTAAGAGATCAGGCTTAACAAAGGATGGGAGGAATTTTTTTTTTGTTTTTGGTCAATTAGGGATGGTTGGATGTATAATTAGATTTGTATGGCTGGCGATGTTTGTATGTCGAGTGGGGTTTTGATGATGGTCGATGGTTAGGGATAGGATTGTGATGGAAAGGTAGTGGATAAGGAGGTACAACGATAAGAGTTCCTTGGTTAATGAGATTTTGGACATAAGACATAAATTACATGCAACAATTGGTTGAATGTTCATGGGTGCAATGGAAGTCACAATAATATTTTTCCTAATACCAAGATGATTTGGGAAGGTTTTGCTTGTGTGATTTGATGGGGGGATGGATGATCATGTTGAAGGTTTTTAGATGATGGAAGATGGTGGCCAAGGATTCTTCTAAACTCCTAAAGGAGTGAAGTGGTGTGGGTTAAATGGTTTTGGGTGAATAGGAAGTAAAGGTGCACGATTTGGGTGGATGATGATATGTTCTGGTTGATTTGGATTGATGAGTTGGATTAGATTTTCGTGGCTTAGAAGATGGAGGGGATAGATTTGGCCTGGGGGCTGAAGTAGATTTTGTTGATTTTGGGTTGGTTGGAGTATGTGGTTTTGAGGTAGATGGTTTTGGCTTAGGATTAGATTGTTTGGGATTGGTAGATGTAGATGAAGGGGATGGGGTAGATTTATATAAAGGAAATGGGGTAGATTTATATGAAGGGGATGGGTATGATATGGCGGTCACCTTAGATTTGAGTAATGTTGGGAATGAAGGAGATTTGGGAGATGGGTGTGGTGTAAGAACCACATTAGATTTGGTCGATGAAGTAGATAAAGGTGCCATAAGAACCTCATTAGATTGGGTAGGAGGTGGGATGTGGAGAGTATTGGGATTGGATTTGTTAGGTTTGGGAGTTGGTGATTTAGGAGTTATGTTAGATGTTTTAGAAGTGGGGAATGGTAGGGATGAAAGAGGATTAGAGGATAGGATAGTGTTAGGTTTAGGTGATTAAGGATTAATATAGGATTGGATGTGGATGGAGAGCATGAGGGTGGCATAGGAGCTATATTGGATGGTTTAGGACTGGGGGTAGAAGGGGATGAGGGTGGCTTAGGAGTCACGATGGTGTTAGCATATGGATTTGCATGCATGCAAATGACATGCAACAGTGTGGGAACGAAGTCCCTCCTCAATGAAGGTGAGGCTGCCTTTATTGAAAACCAAAACTATATTTACATCTGTACATTCAAAATTGTATGTGGGGGGTGTTTTGGAACATCAATGGAAGAAAAGTGAATGAAGGAAATGGAATAGAAAGAAGGAAAGGAGTGGAATGGAATGAACTGAAATAACATGCAAGAGTTAGGTAAAAACAGAGCCTAATATTGCATGAAGAGGAAAGCTGAATAACCAACACAAATAAAACGGAGTTTGAGTTAGTTAAACAAGAACATGTAAAAGGGAACACATATGAGCAAGTAGAAAATCAGAGCTTGATCGCTGTGAACTAGAACAACTGATTACTAATGTTGACAATAAGATCAAAGATAATATTTGCATGCAAGATCTAAACACCTAACATCTAATAAACATAAGAACACCAAATGTTACCAGAGACAATGAATGAGACACAAAGTTCTTATTCCATTAACTCCAAAATGTTTTTCACAAAAGAACACAAAGTTTATTCTTGAAACAAAGCTTGCACAAAAGTATTCTCTTCTCCTCTCTCAAAGTCCCCTTTACAAATGAGCCCCTCACTTCCTTTTATAACCCAAAAGTTGGTTACAAAGTAGTTAGGGTTTTAAAAGCACATTAAATAGGGCACTTAAGTGACTTTGAATTTTTCAACCAACTTTTAAAAAGTGACTAAAAATAGAAACCACTTAAGTTAAAGGGTCATTTAAGGAAAAATACATAAATAAAAGAAATGGGTACATGTGGACCCCACTTAAATGACTTGTATGTACACGTAGACATCCTAGTCAGCAATGTGCCACCCAGATCAAGACACCTAGGATCAGTGCCTTATCCATTGGGCCAAGAGTCCGCCTATCCCAATCGTACGGGAATGAACTCATTGACTGTGCTTTGCAATCCACCAAATGACAAGAGTGCTAAACTTGAAACTTGAGCAATTCATCCACCCCTCTATCTGAGCAATATCCTGGTGTGAGAAAAATTGTCTTCATTCGTATTCACATTCACAATTATCCACATGCTCTGAGTACCTTTCCATGGTGAATTATTCATTTGTCACGAGACCGTAGTCGTTACGCCACCTTGGTTTATCAGAATCCAACTTCTGGTCTTCCTTCGTTGAGAAGATCTCCAAGAGCCAAAATTGCAATTCACTGCCTGGAGTTATGTCCTTTGTCTTTGTCACCATCCCAAAGTGTTGATCTCTCGAGCAGAATTCATGAGACTTCAGAGTCTTGGAAATCCATCTCCTTTGCCCCATTGTGAACACGTGGTGTTGAAAAATCATCGAAGTGATTTATGAATTCGTTGACACACACCTTAGCGTAGTATTTGGTCTTTTTTGGAGTGATGGATTCTAACATTTACGCAATCGCTTCCAAGTTTATCACTATTGGCTTGATGACCCTCTTTCAATTCTTTAGGGTATCATGTAGCCAGGTGGGAACCCCTCCAAGTACCTCATTGTACATGGTTCTCGTGTTCGTTGGAAATTGATCTTCATCACGTTGAAGGGGATCACCTTCGGGTGTTGCTAAAATTGGATCTTGTTGTTGTGAGAAAGATGTTGTCGCCATTTTCTCCATTTGTGATGATTCTTCAAATGTAGGCAGGGAAAGAACCAAATCATCAACTTTTGGTTGAGAAGTTGTGACTACTTCCACAAGTTGGGCTAGTATATTTTGAGGTACTTCATCAACGAGTTCCACCTCTAGAAATTGTGTGATATAGCTTACAGGTGCTTGCACATGAACCAATGCTCTGAATTATAGTGTTGAGTTGTTGATTAGGCCTGAAGAATTAGGGAAATCATGCAAAGACGAATGATGATTGGAATGAGAAATTCTCGAGATGTGCTCCTTCTTCACTTAGATGATTAGACGACTCAACTCACGAATGAGCCCTCAATCGTATCGCTCCTAGCTTGATTGTGAGCTCATGCATTTTCAACTTGAATTCGAACTCCCATGGTGATCCATGCCCTTTGTGTCATCTTACCTTCTTTCCAGAACCGAACTCCTTGAGTTCTTCTCTGGCTCAACTCACTTGAATACCGAGCTTAACCCAACATTTTTGAAAAGAATGGTTTTACCACAATGCTCACGATTCTTCCTTATTATATAACACTTGGAGTAAGAATGTTTTGGCTTTGCCATAATAAGCAAAATTGTACCTTCCAAACGATGAGAAAATACCTTTACCGATAAAGACCTAATGCTTCCATGATTATGACCCGTTGAAGATGCTCATATAATTGCAAAGCAAATTATGCTTCATGAATATTCTGATATGAAATAGATCCACCTCTATGAGATTCCCTTCCATGAGTTACATCGTAAAAAAAGTAAGGTCTCAATAGAGAATCTTTGTAATAAACTTCATCAGGTCTCCTGGTAACACTCTCACTGTCACTTAATTCATTTTGATAAAAATATCTTGAAGGAAAATCCCGAATTTGAGGATGCATTCGATTATGAGAAGATAACAACATAGTTGGATGACCTGCTTGTTGGAAGCGCTCAAAAAGGCTTCTACTATACTGCAACATGTCTGTTGCCTGGCTAATTACTGTTGCAGGCAGTTGCTGTGGATACCCGACAAGAACACACCTTGCAGCACCCAATGAAAGTGGAGGTAACACACCTACTTCACTAGCTTGTAGCTTCATCTATAACCACCATATCAAACCCATGGGCTAGGCGCTGGAATAACTTCCACTACAGCTGCAAGATTTTGCAACAACTAATCACGACTGTGGTCACGTTTTCTTTTGCATGGCCTTTCTTTGGCGTGGGAAGTTTTAATTCTCTCGTTTTAAAGAATGATGTCTTTTTTTTCTTATTTTCTTTGCTTAAAAACCTTTCTTTCAGACCAATGCGTGGTCTTTACCCTCTTGGCTGGGCGTGGGAACTAGTTTTCACCTCCATCGTGGTCTTTTAGACAAAAATAGAATCTTTTATTTGTCTTTTCCCTGGTTGTGCATGGCCTGTGTGGATAGGTGCGTGGAAGACTGTTCTCTTCCTCCCATGTGGTATCTTCAATGCTGGGTGGTTGGACAACTGTTACTTTCAACTTTTCCTTTCAGCTGCGTGGCTTTTCTCTAAAACTGTTCTTGCTTCTTTATGTTGGTTTATATCTCTCCAAATGTGCATGGATTGTTTATATGCTGGTTTATATCCTTTCCTTTCCTGCGCATTTTTTGTATTGTCCAAGTTGTTGGACTGTTCTCCTTATCCTTTGGCCGGGATGCGTGAGTTCGAGTTCTTTGTCTTCTCCTTCCTATCTTTTCCTTCAGCCAATGCGTGGGCGCATGTATTTGCCTTTAGTCCTTTTGCTGTGATTAATTTTTGTTGTCCTCCTTTTCACTCTGTTATTTTCTTCTTCTTATGCAATGCGTGGAGCTTGAAAACAAAACCACAAACCTTCTTGTATTTCTTCTTCACAATGGTGTTAGTTTCTCTTGCATGATGCTGACAGAATATTATGTCTTCCTGAAGAAATAAAAAGCTTCTGACTTTTTCCAACGGGTTTGATGGAGGAAGTTACGAGGATTAATTCAACTTCCTCTCATCCCAGGTAGTGGCTTAAGTGCCAGGGGAAATGGGCAAAGCAACGGACAATTGCCAATGGGAATGGCAAAATGGGTTGGCGATCCCCGTCTAATTTCCCCATGTGGGAAATTGGGGAATTTTATGCCCGTTTGCCAATCCATGATTTGGAAATTGGCAGAGAAAAACCCACGTGCGGGAAATTTGAAGGAAATTGCCAGGAAAGTGGAAATCCGGGTTCGGGTAGCCAACCCGGCATTTGGAAACAAAAGCTTACTTCCCCGACACTAAAACTTGTCGAATGAACTTTAATTTATATTTATTTAATTAAATACTCCTTAAGTGATTTTTTAAAAATTATTTTAATCAAACAAGGAGCAATTAATTAATTAATTATTTTAATGTATTTTAATGCGTTTTATAGCTTGGTGGGAAGAGTTCTAACTAATAATAATAATTAGTGATCCCGAGATTGACAACAGTATCTTCTCTTTAAAATAACCAAATTGGATATGTGAGACTAAGCTTTGTAGAGTGTTGCCAAAATGCTAGCGATCTTACAAACGCTGAAATATATTTTAAATACAAATAACTCTCGATTTATTTAAGGTCTTTTCAAAAACAAATTCTCCTTGTATGCATGACTGCCTGCCTTTTCATTCAACATGCGTGGATTCAACAATTTCCTCATTTAGATAAATATTGCGTTTCTTGATCTTTTAAAGGCTTTCCCTTTGCATGCTAGTGGTAGCTCTGGGATGGGCGCATGAAATCTGTATAGGTTGTCCTTGTGCCTTCAGCATTAATTTGTTTGTTCCTCATCTCTGATCCCTTGGGCATGGAAAAAGAAAACTGCCTTTTCCTAGAGCAAGCGATTTTGGGGTGCCTCGGTTTAGGGATTTGTGTTTAGGTGATAAAAATTGATTAGTATAATTGGTTGCTTTCCTTGGCCAATGCGGTGGGCTAAAAATATTCCTTTTAGATCATGCGTGGGCATCCATATGTTTTGTGCTACTTTGGTATAAGAAACCTGTGGTCCTATGTCTTTTTCTCCAACCATGTAGGCAATTTTAAATTGCTATGGAATGAGTGAGTATTACTTCTATGGAAAAACAAATGTGATTAATACTGTAGACTTGGGTTGACAGGATGGACCTTATGCAAGCGTGGTATTGGTAAGGCTTTGGAGACTAGGCACGGCACTTTTTTTTTTTTTTTTTCAAGATTTTAAAAACGGTTCTTGGCCATGAAGGGAGAGCACTGTGGACCAAGGTTTATGTAGGAATTTTCCATAGATGACAAGTTCTCTCGTGTTCTTGGCTACATGCCATCGTTAGGATTGTAAACAATGCAATCATAACCAGTTCCTTTTTTTTTGTTGTTGGGATAAAGCCTTGAAATCTCCTTTTGCACATGGCTTCATGCTTGAAACTCCCTCTTTGTTGTTGTTCTTTTTCTTGGTAGTGCGTGGGTTTATTCTCAGAGTTTTGAACAAAGTCGGACAGTCTTTTGCTAAAAGCTTGGGAATGCTTGACAACATGGGGATCTTGTCTTTTGCTTTTGATGAGTTCCTCTGTGGTCCCAACATGCTTGTAAACTCCTAGCAAGACCGCATATTTAGTGCATATACTTAGTCTATTAACATTACCATTTACATTTTATCCTAGCCATTATTTGTTGGAAGCTCAAGATAAACATATACTATTTTATTTTGGATGTCATATAATGATTTATCTTGCTTTTGATCCTCTTTGTAACAGCAAAATGCTCATTTCACTTATCAACGGATGATGATACTAACTTTGAAGACAATTTATTTGCACTTAACACACGCTGACTACTACACTTACAAAAATGTAGGTTAAACGTTAATCCTACTAGATTGATCATTTATTCAACCAAAAACACAAATCTACTTTAGTCATCCATTCAACCTTTGAAACACTCAAATTTAATATTGTTTACATGCTCTCACAGTTTTCTTATTTGCATTTTATGTTTTAGATGCATATGTTAATAGTTTCGGCTTTCCATCATTCGTGGCATATATACAAACAAAGGTGTTGTTGCATTTGACACATGCATATTGAATTTCTAGAAAAGCAAAAAAGTAGGAAAGCTACAAAACATAGAATTTTCCTATTATACCATTTGTATTAAGCCGCCCAAAATTTAGATGTTAATGTAGTGCCCACACTTTTTATAGCTCAACAGTTGTTGTTTCTTTGCTCATAGACATGTTTTGACAGTGATTGGTTATAGCTTGGACATTATATTCAGATATTTGATCTTATTAGACAGGTGTGGACATTTGGGTGTATAGCGCCAACATAGCTTAATTTTTATATTGTTGCATTTTCTTGTTATGTCATGGAAACTAAGGAATATGATGATGTGTTTGGAACAGAATTATATTGATGGATAGTTGTTGCATGGTGGGATTACATGTCACTTTATCATTTTGTCTAACTTTTGGAATATGGAACATAATTGAGCACGTTGTCGCATCTTGATTTCAGTAGGATGTTAGGTTAGTTTAGAACGCATTGATATCTTACTATGTCATTAAATTATATTGTATCAGACAGGTGCGGTTAATGTGTGCAATGAGTGTGCAGGTGACAAGTTTACAGGAGAACGTGGGATTCAGGCCAGCTACTCAATCTTGCACAAGCAGCCTACGGGCCGAGCCCTAGCCATGTTCTTTGTGTGAAGCCTTAGGATAGATGATTATTATTTTGGGCACTATGAGTGACCCCAATGTATGTAACGTATTGTGCTTTGATTTATTAATTTTGGTTAGGGTAGTTGGTTAAGTTGTAAACTTATTTTGGGAGTTAATAACTCCTCTTTCATTTAAATTGTTGATTATGTTTAATGTGTCACTTAATCACAAGGGTTTTGGGTCACATGTGAGACCCTTGGGTGGTCCCCACACCCTCTACCCTTGTTCCAAAAATGTAAAACCCGAAATTAGGGTATTTTGGGCATTTTTGGGGACCCTTTTGTAGCTTGGGAGTCCCCCTAACATAAAAATGAGCCCTTGGACCCTACCTAATGGGTAGGGGGGCTTATTTTCAAGGCTAGAGGGAGTTTTCCCTCCCTTTTCACCTCTTGAATAGTCACATCCATGTAAGGGATGTGGATTTGTGTGTTTATCAAAAGTTCCACTTATTTTGTCTTGCTTACATATAAGGGAATTTGGGAGAAGAGGGCAAAAAGTCAATTTTACCCTTTCTCTCTTTTGTTTTGGCATCTTTGACCTTGATGAGGGAGAGGGGTGACACATGTCACCCCCTCATTTGTGAGGATCCTTGTTTGCTCCTCTTTAAATTCTCCTTCATGGGAAATGAAAGGAACTTTTTTTTTTGGGAAGTTCTTGCTTTGGATGCTTGTGGATTTTGGAGCTTAGAGATTGGCTTGAGTCAAGGTGTGAAGAAATTGAAGTAGGAGAGCTTTTTGGAGAGCTTTCCTTGAGGTAGGCTCTCATGTCTTTTGTTGTGTTGTTGCATTTTTGTTGTTAGATTTGTTGCTTAAAATTGTTATTTGTTGTATGTGGATTTTGCTTGCTTGCTTGTTTTCTTTAACTCCCTCCATCATATGGCATGATGGAGTTTTGGAGTGTGGGGGAAGAGAGAGGGAATTTTCCCTCTCAATCCTTAAGGCTTGATGGACAAGCCTTGTAGGATCTTATTGTTGTTCCCCTCAAATGGTTGAGGTGGGGAAGTTGATTCATTTGGCTTGAATCTCCTTCCCCATTCTTGGTAAGGAAACCCCCTTTGGGGTTTGAAAATCCTTCCAAGGAGGACTTGGAGAAAGGGGGAGGAATAAGGAGGGTCTTGTTTGAATAAGGGAGCAATAAGGAGGATATGAAGATGTGTTTATTGTGCAAATAATATTGATGCATAACTTTAAAGAACTTTCTCCTCTCTTCCCCGTTTTTGAGGATGAACATGGGTTCTCCTCCTTGTAAAGTTTGGAGTCTTGTTTTGTAATTGTCCTATTTTATTTCGTGTGCTTGCATCCTTGTTAGTGTACCCTTCATCTTGTGCAAGTTTTGGTTAGTTATCCTCTTTCCCATGGGCTTGGGGGAGGCTAGGATGCATCCCAACCTTGGGAGAGGCATGTGATGATGCCTATGGTTGGGTGACAAACAAGCTCTTTTCTCTCTCCTTGCATGGTTTTAGGAAGACATGGAAGTTGGATGTAGGTTTGGAGTTGGTGGCACCATGGTCTTTCATTGAAACATTACCTCCTTCCATCTTTTGGTTAAGGCTTTGTGGAAACTTGCAGTTCTTGTAAAACTCTCATTTCTTTTGTAAATTGCATTCTTATAAATTTGAGTCATTATTGATTTAGAAATATCCTTATACATCTTGTAAGAGACTTGTACTCATTTAATGAGTAGTTATGTATGCCATGAAAAACATGTTGAACATTGAATTTGAGCCTTTTGTAAATGAAATTTTGGTAACTCCTTTTTGAATAAAAAGTGGATTTTGAAAGCATGCTCCTATATATGAAAATCTGATATGTAAACTCCCCTTGAAAGAAAGAATATATATATATTTGAAAATATGCCCTTCTTGTGAACATGTATGTACACTTCATGGTGAACATTTTCCCTTTATTATAAATTTGAAACATTCATATTTCATCTTTGAATGTTTGTAATAGAAAATCTTCTAAAGTGAATGTTTGATAATATTAAGTTCATTAGGTAACACATAATGTGATTAAAATCAGTTGTTCATTTTAAGTTGAAATCAACATTGTTTGTTGTTGTGTACAAAAGGGATAGCAAAAAAAAAGTGGGGGGGGGGGGGGTGGGGGTATAAATCTTAGATTTATCATTTTATTCCTATAAGAAAACTTGGCAGCTTTATAAGTATAAAATAGAAGATACATTTCGGATTATACATTATATGTATAACATTACACATATAATTAAAATGTAGTATATATATATTATAAAATATATAATGTTACATATATTAGACAAATATTATAATATATAAATATAAATGTAATATATACTTTTTTTTTAATTATTTAAAAACGTTTATTAAATAAAACTTATACAAAACAAAAAAAATATTGGGGGAGGGTCGGCCCCCTCCCCCTAGCCGTCTGCGCCTCCCTCCCCACAGACCACGGCTCCCGCCGCCCCCGCACTGTCCCGGCTCAGCCATCGCTGCCCCTGTACCCCCCTCCCCGCACAGCTCCATGCCCGTGGCTCAACCTGCCGCGCCCAACTTGCCGCCACTCCCCTTCCTCCCTGCGCAACGCCTCCCCCTCTTCCACTTCACCCCACGCTGCCCATCCGCCACCACTGTACCTGCCACGACCCTGCTTTGTAGATCTGCTGCCTCCCTCCCATGTGCGGCCGACCCCTTAGGGGTTTGTTTCAAAACAAATTTTTACACCAAAAAATAATAATAATAATAAAGGAATGTTCATGTTTTTGAATCTGCCAATAATGCAAAGCAACTCAAATAAAATCTCATAGTTCTTTCCCCCTGCAAAAGATCAAACCAAACAAAAATGAGAAAAGAATGAAAAGAAGGAGAGGGGAAATAAGAAATAAATCCAAAAGAAAAGAAAGGAAGAGATAAGGAAGATTAGGGCAAACCCTAGGACCTTTTCTAAACTAAGGGGCAAGATTGATTCAATTCTAGGGTCATTATTCAACCCTACACACATTAAATCATGGACAATTTTGTGGGAAATGAAATTTGTTTAATAATGAGTAGTTATTGTGCTTGGGGCAACTTTTTAACTAAAAGAGAGAGAGACATTAAATGTGGGTAAATTTAAAAGATAGGTAAATAAATAAAGACGGGTTTAGGCTAGTAATTATTTAAACTAGTAAATTAAATTAGAATAAAATTTGTTGCTATCGAGAATGGGATTAGTGATGGACTAGTATTAATTCAACACTTCTAAAAAAAAAAAATTTTACCTGAATTTTTAGTCCGTTTGGTGCATTTTTCGGTGTCCCAGATGGGGCATTACAGTTAAGAAAAAACAAAGCTTCTCTTTGCATCTACATTATCTTCAATAATTTGTCCTCTTTGGAAAGGTGTTGTCTTCTACAATTTCTTCATGTAGTGCTTCATACTACGCATTCAAGGATGTCCATATTCTTTTCCAAATGCTCTATTGTTTTCAACAAATGGTGTCTCTTTTTGGCAAGAGCAATATTATACACTTTCTTATAGAAATGCATTTTCCAAGTTGATGTTGCTTATATGAGAATATTGAATAGAAAAAAAAACTTTTTGCCGCTTTCTTGCTCGAGCGTTGAACATTTATAATTGTTATTTTTTGTCACACTGTAAGTCCTTGACTCTAGTATTCACAAGAAGGAATGTTTATGATATTGAAAGCAAATAAGTCTCTGTAACCTATGAAAACTTAGACATACAACTTGAAAACACGTGGAAAATTAAACATTGCAAGCTTATAATTAAAACCCATCTCAACATCAATTCAATTCTTTGACTACAATGCAATTGCTTCAGTAGGATTAGCCATTCTATGGCCTTGTTTGCACACTTGCCACGAATTTTTCTTTGGAAGTGGTTAGTGCATTAACCTCTTTGAGTGCCTGCCTTAAGGAGTGCACTAGGAGTGGGGTTTGTGTTGGTTGGCAATATTTGTCAATAGGGCTTCTGCAAGATCTCAACAAAACCATCCTATAATCAATGACTACTTAGAACAAGGGGTGAATAAGAGGACTATCTTGAGGGCTCACATATAATGCAAATCTTATGTCAATACAATGAAGAATCTTTGGACATGATCAAACAACATATGGATGAGCTCCTCAACAAATGCAATCCTCGTGATTTACATATCGTTTCAACTATCGAGGCAAGCCAAATTATGACTTGCCCTATCTTTTCATCTTCTACAAATCTTGCATCTTCTTTGACCATGTGGATAATAACCTTAATGGTGCACCTTATCAACCTGCCTATAACAATCTAAGTACACCATTTGTGGATTTTTTATGGTACAACAACATAATGGATACTAGAAACTTAGATTTCTATATGATTACATACGGGATGGTTTACATCTTTATAGGAGATTACAGTTCCTAAAATATAGGAACTCCCTCTAACCACACTAACAATATGTTGAACAATAAACATGTCGTATATATTGTTATAACAATGTATAACAACCTCATATAATTATGACCTAATAAACACTAATTTCCTAACATCCCCCCCTTAGTGTTTACATGGGAAGAAGCACATCGAAAAAACTGGAAACAGAATCGTATGCCTCCGCATACTTTTAGGTCTGCATATTGCTGGCTTGGATCTTGCTGCACATGACCAATCCGCTTCACCACAGTGAATCCCATACCGGATGATCACACTTCCACCGATTCACCTACATATGTGAACTAAACAGTTCCCACTTTCACTTCTAGTGAAATCTCTTTCATCGGCCGATCGATATTAGAAGTATGACAATTGAAGAATCTCAGTAGTCAGAGGATCACTCTAGTTCAGCTGCCCTCCTATACAACTGTTCTCAGCATCCAAAATGCACATCCTCCTTGTTTCAATCATAATAGGGGAAGGAAACCACTCACCATTTTATCCAACACACACTACACAACTGAAATAATATATAAAAAGGTGTCACCAGTGTTGTACGCGAGCCCATCGTTGGTGATTGACGAGAGGCGTTGATCGCTCTCTAACCTCCGGTGCCTCCGTCCTCCAATGTGTCGTTTCTTACTCAATAATTATGATCATGTCACTTAAACGTTTTCACATTATGATTATTCTTATCTTCCCTCCCGCAATGTGAAACACTTTATTTTTTGGATGTCGGGTAACACCGAAAATACGTCCGCGAGACAATTTTTTTTATTTTTCAGACTTTTTACAATGACACAAATTTTGACGACAAAAAAATGACAACAAACAAATATCCTAAAATCACCTATTTGATTATCCTGACAATATAATGACACCTTTACCAAATTGACGACATAACTTTTACGCGGACACTTTTATTTTGATGGTAACACAAAGAATGACTTTTTGATTCTTTTACTAACTTGTCAATTGACATAAGAAAATGATGACACGTATATGACAATAAAAAGATTCAAGAAATGACTAACTATGAATCTATAATATATAGCCTCAACTACAAAACACAACAAATATATACTTCAAAAATAAATCAATTAAGATCGACTACGAGATTCTACATAGCTTGGAAATAATAATCACAATGATATATGATTTTGACATATTGAATCTAATTGAGACTTAAGAGAAAAATATATGTTGATTACAATGTGACAGCGAGCAAAGAATTAAAACCATTTCTAGGAGAATTTAATGTTGACAGGACCAAATTTGATACCTTAAAATGAAATTCAGTCTCGAGCTTGAGTATGAATAGACGCCAATGCATGCATTGCATTGTTAAGGCTGCGGGACTCCAAATATCACAACCATAACAGATGGAGAGAACTTCAATGCGCAATCAATGACGCTGGTAGAGAATTGTGTAGACAGTTAACCAGGAACGTCGGTGTGTGGTGAACGAATTAATACCAACTCTAGCTTTCCAATGAAGACCGAAGTCAATGGTTGTGAGGCCCAAAGCTACAAGACATCTGTAAGCTTCAATACCGTGTTGTCTATCAGTGCTGCACATAGACGTCTTCACATAGATATAGGACTGCGCGAAAAATATTTGCCCTGATTGTCATACACAGAGAAATATATTGTGCAGTGTTGGATTTGGCAGACTAGGATGCCAAAATAACAGTAGCAAATCAAGAAATGGTAGTTAGGAAGCTTTAAGCGCAAGTAGTAGGTACAAATACCAATGCAAAATCATGCATCTCGGAAGAGAGCTTGAATCCACACGAAAAATATGATCTTAATAGGGATGAATATTGAGATCTAACATACGTATACACTGATATAAAATAATCTAAAAACTATAAATCAGGGAGAAAAATCCATAGATGAGGGCACTATACTAATTGAATATGCCCCTGTAAACAATTTAATGATCCATGATAAGAGGATCACAAAGACCTGCTCTGATCCCAAATGATGGTACAACAACACAATGGATACAGAAAACTTAAATTTCTATATGATTACATATGAGATGGTTTACATCTTTATAGGGGATTACAGTTCCTAAAATATAGGAACTCTCTCTAACCACACTAACAATATGTCTAAGAATAAACATGTCATATATTGTTATAACAATGTATAACAACCTAATATAATTGTGATATAGTAAACACTAATTTCTTAACATTTTACATAAACGATCTTGTAACTGTTGGGCCAAATGATCCACATGCAAACAATTAGTAATAAACCATTTTCTTGCCAAATATCAGACAAAGTATATCTTATGTGTCTTTTACACATGATCTTACAATTGTTGGATTGAATGGCTCACATACAAACAATTACTAATAGTCATTTTATTCAAATGTAAGCCAAATTGTCTCAAATGACTAATCAACCATAACATACCCACTGTAGTATGCCAAATCAATGTTCCTCCCCACTCTCCTTTCTTGGTCCTCATGGGAACCCAATCCTACAACCATATGCCACTGACAAGGTTCTTCAATCATTATAGAATGAACATTTAACCCCTTATATTATTGTAATAGACATTAGAGGAATATCTCAACCATCACCTATGACAGATCCACTAATCCTACAATGCATCTTAAGGCTTTTGTGAATGTTTATCAAGATTGGATAAAAGACAAACTCTTAAGCGATCACCAAGCTCTTAGCCAAAACCTTTAGAGTCTATGGTTTAGATTGGTAACTTAGACTTTAGCCTAGCTCCATTTTTCAAATTGAAGGTTAAGTGGATGCCTTATTTGAAAATTTTCACTATCATGACTTACCTGACAACAACATAAACATGTCTATCAATTGTAAACAATTAGAAAATGGGTTGAGTCAAGCCTTTACCAAGTGATGAAAAGTTTTGGCCAACAAAACTGAGCAAAACATGACCAATGACAATCTCTCTAGACTATTTCTCATGCCTCTAAAACCTCGCCTTTAATACAAGGTTATGTCATTCTCTCCATCAATCTTGGAGGAAGTCATTGAATAAAGTAAAAGACATGACTTTCTCAAGTGGGAATTTGACAAACCCCAACCAATAGAACCATCCATAATATTGACACCTCTTAGGGTTCAACTCCTCGCCAACCTAGGGGAGGCTCCTTTCCTCATCTATCCCATCAAGGGGGTTTTCAAAAGAATTAAGACAACATCTACCTAGGCCGAAAGCCAATGTGTAAGAAGTAGTGATATAATCATAAAATTGTAATGATAAATGGATCTCAAGCCAATGTTAAACAATAAAAGAGTCATGAGAAATGTGGTAATTATGAGACATATTATTCAATGTGCTTATTCCAATGTGTAATAAACAATGTGAGTACGTAATAATTGTAATTAATTTCACTTTTTGTGAAATTTCTATTTCATTCCCTTTTAAGTTTTAAATGTGTTTTCGATTAACATGCATAAAAAGGATGAAACAATGCAATATGAGGCTACTATGATTTAATTAACTTCCAAAATAAATTGCCTAAATCAAAATAATGCTTTACAAAGTAACTATTGATCTATAAACTATCATAACACAAAGGAAAGATTGCACTTAACTGATTTTGTGTGGATATAGGAGTTTCTGAGTGATTTGAATGTAATAACAAGTTGATCTAGGACTAAAACTACATTATCAAAACTAACACTTGAAACTGTACCAAGTGAAAACTATACAACTAGGTTGAAACCCTCTTTACGGTCCTGACCTTCCTGTACGATCTTGGACCTGCTTGGATTCTAGGTTTGGAACTTTCTGTGTGCCTCACATGCCTTGAAATAACTGTCACTATGTATCAATCTTCTTCTCCCTCCTTTGGAATGGCTCTGTAACTCTGATCAAATAATCAAACTCTCATAGTGCAAGATATATTTCTGGCAAAACAAAGTTAAGTGGGTTATGGGCACCCCTGTGTACCGTGTACGTTGCCACTATTCCAAAGAAGGATCAAACCACACTTCATTCCGCTAGCATGTGATGTCTACCATAGTACAATCATAATTTGACAATTTTTTTTTGACAATATCTTGCTTGAATTTCACATTTGATCAAATACCTGGGAAGGGTCACTTTGCTTGCTTGTGGATATAAGATGCAGACTCTTGGACCTGGTAGGTGACTTCAGACCTGTAGAGAGTATTTTCTTAATGGACGTGCATGCATTATTTTACAAATTTGGGAGCTTGGAATGCCTTTTGTGCTTGTTTTTACATGAAGAGCTCTTGAGAGTGCCAAAACCCTATATGATGTGTAATTGACTTGCTTATAGGCTTCTAATGGTTATCATGTCATGCAAGGCCAACCAAGAGGGAACATAAGTCCATATGAAGACAATGCAATTGAATGTTTTAGTGCACAATGTTTCACTTCAAAACTGTACACTAGGGTCGAGTTGTATATTTTGATAAACCGACCAAAGTCAACAATTTTTACCTGGGAGGAAAAAGTTAACTTTGACTTCATGGAGTTGGGGATAAATGTTTGTAGGTATTTTTTGTACCATTAAACCTTAGAAAATGACGACATAAAGCCATGCAAAGCTAAAAAAGTGACCCAAGTGCTACTAGGGTGTGCCAAGCAAGAGTGGTGAGGGTGTATTTGTGTATACAAGTGTCCAATGCCACGACCAACAGTGTCAAAGGATAGATTGCGAATTTTGAGTTTCTAGATTTTCCCCCCTTTAAGTATGAAGTGAAAAATGCATGCTTAAAGGAAAATATACCTGAGTGTGTAGACACACTTTGTCTTTGCTCATAGTACCTTTGTTTTGCAATGTCCTATTGTGTTGGTGTTTGCACACTCCAAAATGGAATCTAGAACATATTGTGTAGTCAATGCCTAAGATAAGAAACTAAACTTTAACTCAAAATATGTAATGAAAGTACTATAAAGAAATGTGCACCAAGAAATTCCAAAAGAGATGCAAAACATGGAAGGAATACACATGTTTTTCTTGCGGATGGAATGTGCTCCCCTTCGTATGCTTTGGAGATTCTAAAATTTGTTAAACTTTGTTGAAGAATTGGGGGTGATTAGTCCCCAATGATGTCAAGGAGAGGTCAATGTGTTAGGTGTACCAACCCAACACATTAATGTTAAAGAGAAGAACCAAAAAAAGGATTTGAAACACCCCTGCCAAGGAGGAAGACCATATATCAAATCCATTCAACAACTCTAATATCTCCCCCTTAGTTGTAAAGAGGATAGGAAAGCATGCCCGCTAAGAACTTGGTTACCTTACTACCTTCCACAACCCGATAGACCATATTGTTGTAGATAGATATAAGCCCAATTTTGTAACTTGAAACACATAGTAGAAAAGAGAAATAAGTGCCCCCGTACTCTTCCCATATGCCGTACTTTTGAGTAGAAACTGAATATGAATAATTACATGCTAAAATATGAGTGGAGAAAATATATCCATGCTCCAATGTGTCCAAAATCAGAAGTGAAACTAGGTACCGTGAAAAAAGAGAGAATTAAAAACTTCATGTCCCCTAAAAATGTCCCAAACTGAGTCAATATGAATATAAAACCACATAAGAATGTTGTAATAATGATGATAGATCTAAAAATGCTAGCAAATTTGGATAAATTGGCCTATGGGATAAACTGTATGGTAGGGTCAAAACCATGCTCATGGTCCTCACCAGTCTATACGTTTTTGACCATTTGAATATTTTTGATAATTTTTGTGCTTGAGTTTGATTCAGAGACATTTTTGTTTACCCTTACATATTCCTATACCTAGAAGGATTTTTGTGTCTGTTGGAAATGTAGAATAAAACTCCACATATTTTCCCCTCTTTTGAGGTGTGTGAAATGAAGAATTTGAGTGTATGGCTCAAAATACAAGATGGAAACCCATAGCTAAGTGTCGAAGATGTTGTGTGTACCCTAATGAAATAATTGATGTGGTAGCCATCAAGAAGAAACTACACCTGCAAAAGGGAATGCGCATGGTAGAAACCATGGTGAAAGACAATATCAACAAGAACAAGAAGCATGATGACAAGAATAATGTTAATGCAATGAAACAATTGTAACAATAATAGAAGACAATGTGTTGACAAAAAACAAGTGCATACAATGTAGAAAGAAGTGCAAAACATGTCAAGTAATGTCACACAAAAAGGTAAAAATGTCTGCAAACATGGGACACCTACGGTGTCGCAAAACAATCAAGGCCATTAGGCCAGAAAATAAGAGGTATACAACCACACACAAGACATAATGTCATAAACATGGGACACCCATGGTGTCACAAGACAATCAAGGCCCTTAAGCCACAATCAGAGTATGAAACAACCATAAACACATAACTAGAAAACATGGATGGAAAAAAATCATAGCAAAATGTGATAAAAAACATATGATATATGATATATGAAAGAGCTAGCAATAATTGTAAGTGTTGCACAAGACACATGTGTTAGTCATATTAGTCCAAAAGATAGCAAATACCCAATATATATGTAATCAAACATAATGAGGAAAGAAAATAACTATAATGGAAATATAACACCTGGATGTAGTATGCAAAAGGAAGATGCCCCCAGAGGTTAGCAGTATGGGTAAAGGGTAGGCCAACACCTATCATCATGTACTGCTTTGTGTATTTCCACCATCATGCTCAATATACGACATGAAAGCATGTGTGTAGAGAATAAATGATATCTATCAAACCAAAAGAGTAAACAACATGTATAATGTAAAGTGCAAACAATGTGTGTTATAAAAACATGTCCTAATTTTGTTTTTTTGCCAATATTTGAATGTTTTTGTGGCTTAGCTCCCTCCATGAGGGGCATAGATGAAAACCTATTCTCTGAAGAGAAGGAAGGTGATCCAAGAATTCCCCCGTGGAGAGGAAAATATAGAAACGACGCAACTAAAATATGGGAAGCAAGATTTTCCCCCCATTGTGTGTGTAAGGTGAGGTTCAAGTGTATAATTGTTCCCTCAATAGTCTAGTTGAACCTTTAAACTAAGTGTTTCATTGGGAAAGGAGGGGGGGTAGCATGAGAGTTGTACCAAGAGAACCGTGTAAGGAGGTAAAGCAATTGTTGAAGATGATGGAGGTTCAAGCCTAAAATGTTTTATTATTATGCTTATGAAGTGGAGTATTGAATATTTAACTTGACAAGATGAATGAAGGATAGAATTGAAGGGTCCATCGAAGACATGGGTGAAAATTTTGGGAAAAACCCTCATTCTTTGCTAGTCCACTTATAAACGGTTCTCGATTGCTTTTGTGTAGGAAGAGTGTTAGTGCGAGAAGCATTGTTATATGTGGCATCATTCTCATCAAGTGTAACACTAGTTACAGGTCTATGCCGTGGAGGAGGTGAAGTAGATCTATTTACATGTTATGTCACATAAGACATGATACCTTTGTCCTCTAATAACTTAAGTTTATGATCTAACACATAATAATCATTGTCATGATGTCCATTAATATGATGGAAGTTGCAAAATGAATGACCCTTCTCACATTCAAGCCTATGAGGAGGATAATGATCATTAGATGGTAACCGAATCATTCTCTTGTTAAGTAATGTAAGTAAGATTACACAGGGCATGTTACGAGCCCTATCAAAATATATGGGATTCCACTTAGGAGGAGATGGTTATCGTACTCTTTGACTAGCATGAAGACGATAAAAAGTATTACCATGATGTAAAACCTTGACTTGAATATCATTGTGTGTATCATAATCATGTGTAACAAAAGAGAAAACAACTCACCTACTATGTGCATAAGAGAAAGCACCTATGAAGGATGTTTAACATAAGCACCTAAGGTTCATTCAAAGGTTGCGCCCTACCATTATTAGTAGCCACAGGAACACTATCAAGCCTAAGAAGATCATTGAGGGGTGAATCATCTGAATTTTTCATGTGTTGAATGGGATTGACCTAATGATTATGCTCTAAAGGATATCAATATCAATAAGAGGCGATGCAATCACACTAGGAGATGTATGAAAATGTGGACTATGTGTAACTAAAAAAAGATCAACATGCTCATTTTTGCTCAGAATATCACTATGCACATTAGTATTTATAAGTGGAAGAAAATATGTACTAATAGAAACATCACACTTGCTTGTAAGAGGAGAAATAGAAACACCACATGTATCAACCACAACATGATCCATATCATAAGTTTTGCATTCATGAGAAATGGAAATATCAGTATAAGCAATCTCATTCTTTTCGTATTCAAATGGAACAATAGAAGTGCAATGGTTATTATGCACAAGAAAACTAGAGATACTATAATCAATCTCATTATTTTTTAATTCAAGAGGAGTAGAAACACAATCATTGTCATCTAACTCATTGGAATAATAAACATCATGTATATCATCATCATGGTTATAACTATGATGCATTACTTCATCTTCATTATCAGAAACATAAGGGACACCATCAATCAATGTGAAAAGAGAAGGAAAATCATCCATATGTGCACTAGAATCACTAACATCATCGCCAAAATCTAGGTCATTTATAACATTAGTGTCATGATATACATCTGGGGGAGATTGTATTTGTTCATGGTCACTACTCCAACCCCCAATACTATCCCTAATGTCGACATGTGTACTGAGATCATCACCACAACTATAATCATGAGAAGAATGTGGTGTGTGTGTATGCAAAATGTTAGGTGCAATTGCTAGATCATCAGTAACACGCTCTTCTTGGAAGTTGAGATTAGTAACAAGAGAGAACATGTAAAAAATATTAGTATCAGGGGTAATCAGAATATGTTGGAGAGCATTTTCAAAGGATGATTGATATGTAGGTTCATTCTTAAAATAGTGAGAGTTATGGCAACCCTATTAATCATATCAAACCTAAGAAATCAGAAAAATTGAAACCCTAAAGTAGCTAGGGTTAGAGTTATGATGTTCGATAAGAGAGAGTCAAGTTCATCAAATGATTTCACTTTTTTTTGTGAAATTCCTATTTCATTCCCTTATAAATTTAAAGTGTGTTTTTTAATTAGCATACATAAAAATGATAAAATAATGCAACAAGATGATACTCTAATTTAATTAACTTCCAACATTAATTGCCCAAATTAAAATAATGCTTTACAATGTGACTTTTGATCTAGAAACTATGAAAATACAAAGGTGAGATTGCATTTAGTTGATTCTATATGGAACTGGGAGTTTTTGAGTGATCTGAATGCAAGAACATGTTGATCTAAGACTGAAAGTGCTTTGTTGTTGAAACTAACACTTGAAACTGTACACAATCAAAACCGTATATCTAGGTCAAAACCATACGTATGGTGATGACCCTTTTGTACGGTCTTGGACCTGCTTAGATTCTGGGTCTACAACTTTATGTATGCCTTGTTTGCTTAGAAATTAATGTCATTGTGTGTCAGTATTCTTCACGCTCCTTTGAAATGGCTCTTTAACTCTGATCAAACCCTCAAAATGCAAGATATATTTCCTTCAAAACAAAGTTAAGTGGGTTATGGGCACCCCTGTGCACCGCCGACATCACCCCTGCTCTGAAGAGGGATCAAATCTCACTTCATTCTCCTAACACATGATTTCTACCATAATGCAATAAAAATTTGACAAAACATTTAAACAACCTAGATCAGCTCCTTAGGTGGTCATTCCACCTAGACGAAGGTCATAGAAAATAATAACAATTTTTCCCCTTCAAACCCTTGAGAAAATTTGTAGCTTTATAATCTTCTATTGCTGGAAAATACTGAAAATATACCGCAATCCAATGATTCACAATGGAATCTCCGGGGTGGAGAATCCTCTCAAATAGAATAAGGGTTTTCGTCCTTCTCTCAATCTCTTCGAGGGTTTTCATCTTCAAGAGTGAAGATTCAATCAAAATGCTCAACATACAAAGATGAAATTAGAGAATAAACAAGTCTTGTTCTCCTCATCCAAGTCAACTTTCTTATATAGAGAATATGGGCCAACTAACCTCCCTTAACACCCAATTAGATATTTCCTCCCTATTTAATGCTTTGCCCACTTTCTTTTATCTCCCTAGGAGGCCGCATTTTCCTTGAACAAATAAAACATTTCCAAATGCTTTTCCCCTTTTTCTATTTTTATTTTATTATTTAGTTCATAATACTTTATTTTAAGTGCTTTATAATATTTCTTTTTTTATGTGCACTTTATAATAAATTATTATAACTTAAGTCCCCGTTTAGTTTGTTCCTTAACCGTTAGGGAGACAAAATGGGCTAAGGGTCTTCGACCGGGGAAGGGGATATTACAACCTTTGTGTTTTGATAAATTATAGATCAATAGTTACTTTGTAAAACATTATTTTGATTTAGGCAATTTATTTTTGAAGTTAATTAAATAAGAGCAGCCTCATGTTGCATTGTTTCATCATTTTTGTGCATGTTAATTAAAAACACATTTAAAACTTAAAAGGGAATGAAATAGGAATTTCACAAAAAAGTGAAATCAATTACGATTATTACTTGTTCACATTATTTATTACACATTGGCTTCTAGCACATTGACTAATATGTCTCATAATTAACACATTTCTCTTGACAATTTTATTGTAAAACATTGGCTTGAGACCCATTTATCATTATGCTTTTATGATTATATCACTACTTCTTACACACTGGCTTTCGGCCTAGATAGATGTTGTCTTTATTCTTCTGAAAACCCTCTTGATGGGATATATAAGGAAAGGAGCTAGGTAAGTTATGATAGTGAAGTTCTTCAAATAAGGCATTCATTTAAACTTCAATTTGAAAAATGGAGCTAGGCTCAAGTGTACAGTACCAATCTAAACAATAGACTATAAAGGTTTTGGCTAAGAGCTTGGTGATTACATAAGAGTTTGTATTTTATCCAACCTTGATAAACATTCACAAAATCCTTAAGATGCATTGTAGGAGCAGTGGATTTGTCATAGGTGATGGTTGAGATACTCCTCTAATGCCTATTGTAGTAATAATAGGGGCTAAATTTTCATTCTATAATGGTTGAAGAACCTTATCAATAGCGTATGGTTGCAAGATTGGGTTCCCATGAGGACCAAGAAAGGAGAGTGGGGAGGAACATTGATTTGGCACACTCCACTGAGTATGTTGTGGTCAATTAGTCATTTGAAACAATTTGGATTACATTTGAAGAAAATGACTATTACTAATTATTTGTATGTGGATCATTCGGTCCAACAATTGTAAGATCATATGTAAAATGCACATAAGGTGTACCTTGTCTGGTATTTGGCAAGAAATTGGTTATCACTGATTATTTGTATGTGGTTCATTTAGCCCAATAGTTGTAAGATCATTTGTGTAAAATCCACAAATGGTGTACTTTGATTGGTAATAGCATGTTGATAAGGTGCACCATTAATGTTAAGATTTGTAAAAGATGAAAATATTGGGCAAGTCATACTTTGGCTTGCCCCAGTAGTTGAAAAGGTATTTGAATCATGAGGATTGCATTTGTTGAGGAGACCATCCATATGTTTTTTTATCATGTCCATAGATTCTTCATTTTATTGACAAAAGATTTGCATTATATGTGATCCTCAAGATAGTCCTCTTGTTCACCCCTGTTCTAAGTCATCGTTAATTATAGGTTGGTTTTGTTGAGATCTTGTAGAAACCCCATTAACAAGTATTGCCAACCAACACAAACCCCACTCCTAGTGCACTCCTTGAGGCAAAAACTCAAGGAGGTTAATGTACTAACCACTTGCAAAGAAAAATTCTTGGTAAGTGCAAAAACAAGGCCATAGAATGGCTAATCCTACTAAAGTAATTGCATTGTAGTTAAAGAATTGAATTGATGTTGAGATGGGTTTTAATTATAAGCTTGCAACGTTTATTTTTTCACGTGTTTTCAAGTTTTATGTCTAAGTTTTAAAGGTTATAAAGACTTATTTGTTTTCAATATCATAAACATTAATTCTTGTGAATACTAGAGTCAAGGACTTATAACCTAACAAAAAATAACTATTATAAATGCTCAATGCTCGAGCCAGAAAGTGGGAAAAAGTGTTTTTATTTTATAGTTAGTATTCTCATACAAGCAACATCAACTTGGAAAAGGCATTTTCGTATGAAAGTGTAATATTATTGCTCTTGCCAAATAGAGACACCATTTGTTGAAAACAATAGATCATTTGGAAAAGAATACAAACATCCTTGAATGCATAATATGAAGCACTACATGAAGAAATTGTAGATGACAACACCTTTTCAAAGAGGAAAAATTATTGAAGATAATGAAGGTGCAAAGAGAAGCTTTGTTTTTCCTTAACATCTAAATTTCAGGTGGCTTAATACAAATGGTATAATACGAAAATTCTCTGTTTTGTAGTTTTTCTACTTTTTTTATTTTCTAAAAATTTAATATGCACAAGTCAAATGCAACAACACCTTTGTTTGTATATATGCCACGAATGATGGAAAACTAAAACTATCAACATATGCATTTGAAACATAAAATGCAAATAAGAAATCTGTGAGAACATGTAAACATGATTAAATTTGAGTGTTTCAAGGGTTGAAGGAATCACTAAAATAGATTTGTATTTTTGGTTGAATGAATAATCAATCTAGTAGGATTAACATTTAACCTACATTTTTGTAAGTGTAGTAGTCAACATGTGTTAAGTGCAAATAAATTGTATACAAAGTTATTATCATCATCTGTTGATAAGTGAAATGAGCATTTTGGTGTCACAAACCGGATATGTAGAAATGTATTTCTACCTATTCAAGTTGACACAACATGATTAGCTATTAAAAAATAGTCTTTGATTTATCGAGTTATTTTTTACAATGAGGGAAATTAATGTGTTATGTCATGATAGAAGCATTGTCGACCAAACATTGGGGTGGAGAAAAATAGAAATCAAGAGGATCAAAAGCAAGACAAATCAGTAGATGACATCCAAATCATATAAACTATTATATGTTTATTTTAAGCTTCCAACAAATAATGTTGAGGATGAAATGTAAATGGTAATGCTAATAGACTAAGTGTATGCACTAAACCCGTGGTCTTGTTAGGAGTTTAGAGGCATATGGAGAAAATGTGTGTAATGGTCACTAATGGGGAAAATTTGCAAAATGTTATGTCATGGCATAGATAAAACAAAAAGCAAGTACTTTTCTGGATGTCATTGTAAGTTGTAAATCAAATAAGTAAATTGCTTAAATGTTCCCAACAAACCAAAGCTCCCAAAGAAATATAAAATATAGGGGAGAGGACTCTATACCCGTGCACTCTAAATTTAGGTGCACGTAGATATATGTAGGTGTCTCATCAGCATAAACAAATTATATCATCGTGTAGCGTATGATCGTGTCACATCATCATTTTCATTTCACGTGTTTATTTGGAGGGAAAAGGAGTTTTTGAATTGATTTAATATGAAGAAAATTAATGAAAAATAATTGAAAGAGGGACCGATGACTGAGCGCTCTATGTGTCACATTGTCATTGGATCTTCAAAAGTGTCATTAATCAAAAAGTGAACAACTATTGGTACTTTTTTCCACAATCTATGGTGAAAAAAAATGTACATGTTTTGGTCCATGCACAACTATAGGGTCCTTTCCCCTAGCGATAACTACCAAAGAATCATAATTACAAAATTTTCTTGATAAAATTTTGACTTAGCAATCTACTTCTAAGAAATATAGGAGCAATGACTTGAGGGAAAGTTTAACTTGAACCCAACGTCCTTATCAACATCGTACTATCTAGTTCCTAGCACAACCAATCAAGGAATAGAAGTGCATGTTTATTGTTGGATCACCTCTAAACAATTAGTAACAAACCGAAGGCGAAGGCAATTGCAAATGCAATCGACATGTGTAAAGCATTGTATATGCATATATGACAAATGTGGATGTTTAGTAGATGTTCCCCAAATGTTTGACCAAATGAATGAATGAGACATGGCCTCCTAAAATGTGATAATTGTAGCTTACAAAGGAAATGGGCATCCTCACAAAACATTGACAATTTGACATTGTTTCACCAAAATGCAACATCTAGGTGTCCAACAAAATCTAAAATCACAATTCATAATTGAATTTACTTGTCGTGATATATGAATTAAGGCAAGCAAACACATTTGTTTTCAAAGGCAACATTTGGTGCATAACATATATATATATATATATATTGTAATCACACACAAAAATAAAGCATCTCAAACCATATAAAGTAATATGAATTTAATTCATATATACAATAAAGACATTAAGAACATTTTGTCAATGAGTCATTTAAAAATTGTTACTACTCATTTATAAAAAATGTTTTTCATGAAACAAGATGTAACAATTGTGGGAGATGTGGTTAATGTCGATGCAACCATCTTCCACTTTCAAGTGTTCTAGAGGCGTGCCAAATAGGTTTGGCCCTCTATTTGCAAAAACTTTACCTTGCTTCATTTTACTCATGTTTTATTCCTAGATCGGTGAAAATAGATGTGGGTCTAGTCCAGTCCACTGGGAAAAACGCCATGATTTTTCTCAAGTTTTCAAGATTTTGAGCCACATGAGTGACCAAATAGGATGGTGTTTGTCAAAAACTAAGATGGCATTGTTGAAGCGGTTTCAGTGCCTATGTGGGCCCATGCTCTGCGCTCCAATGATGTTGCAGATGTGAGACATGTATTTAGGATTATGGCTTTGCTATCGATGCATATATTGTTGTACATGTACAAAGCCATAAAGCGTATTATGTCGACCTCGCCCCCTATGCAAACACAAAATTAAATGATACATCGAGTATTCACTTGACGAACATCATTAACAATGACAAATAATTTAAACATAATATTCACCTGAGGATTAGTCAATAGTAAGTTGCAATTGCAAGAGACTTTAAAAATTTGTGCAAAAACTAATCTCATTCATGGTAGTAAATCATTGACAACAATGCTTAATCCTTTTTGAAAGATATAACACTTGGAATTAAGCAATATCATCAAAATCCTGTGACATTTAAGCCTACATAACAAACCATTAAAAATGCAAAAAAAATATACTATTTAGAAACAAACCAAAAAACGTATACAAAAGC
>CM034152.1:222326189-222344460 GCA_019776745.2 Taxus chinensis
CACATGTAGATTTGAGTTACATCCATATTGATGAAGTTATATTTGGTGTAGGGTTATAACAACAATTAAAACCCTTTTTTTCTTGAATTGACCCTTCAAACTGAAATTTGAAGCTTCCTTTCCTTGGGATGACACTAATACCTGTGTTGTAAAGCTTCTCATCAACATTTTATTCTTCTTGTTCTCTGTTTGTTTTGTTTCTTGTCTTAATAAAATTGTGTTTCTATTGTTTCCATCTAGCTAAGGAAATATCCTCCATTTCCCACAAATCCCAATCCAATAGATCTATATCCAAATAAGAATACCAATGTAACGTTCCCACCAAGATGCAGATAAAAACTAAACCCATACTAAAAACATTTTCAAAATACCATTTGTTTAAATTGTATCCACCCATTTTTTGCCATCATTTTCCCCCATTACATAGGAAATTGGTATAGCCAATGATGCATTATAAAAATTAGGGTTTCAAAAAACTACTACTTTGACCAATATTGAACTGCTGGATTTCGTCAATCATTCAGCCTCAAATATGAAAACCAAAAGTTGAGAACCCCGCTAAAAATTTTGAGAGATTTCCGAAATGTAAAATAATCAAAGAAGAAAGACAGAAAATTGCAAACTTGTAGCAGGGTTATGTCTAAAACCCAAAAATCTCAAATCTTCTTCAAAAATAGATCTAAAATTCTGAAATATTTACCATAGATTTATAAAAAGGAATTCGATTATCTGGAAAAAAAAAAAAAAATAGAAAATTAATTCCAAAAATGAGAAACCGTGAAGTAAATGTTGGCAAACCCTCTTAACAAACAATAACTTCAAAAACACCTCAAAAACTAAATTTAGCAACTGTAGCTTTATGAAACCCTTTCGCAACTATGGTAAAAAATTGAGGAAAAAAATCAGCTCGTGTTTCCAAAATAGCCGAATCACGAAAATTAGGTTTTGAACCCAATTTTTTTGCCGAAATCGATGCTCTGATACCACTTGATAAGAACTTTGCATATAATAAATCAATAAATTGTAGAATATAACAAAACACCAGATATATGTGGGGCTAATATGCCCTAATATCAATATATGCAGAATAATACCCTTAAGGTAGGGAAACACCATACAATACTCCTTAAGGAAGGAGTAACTCCACAATCTCCCAAGATGGGAATCCACTTCGAGGGGGACACCTCCAATATACCTCCACCAAGTAGAAGACTCAACTCATACATACATTCCCTCATAATGATACTCACATCCTTTAAATAGGATGGGTGATACTTAATCCCAATGTAGGCCGACCCATTACTCAATATAATTAATTCCTATGTGAGCCCATTTAACCAACTAAGGGGATGTGTGCCACATGTCAGCATCTCCATCAACCCATATACATTATAATATTATATCCGATGTGAACCCATACATATAACTAAGGGGATGTGTGCCACATGTCGGCATCTTTATCAACCCATATATATTTTATTATCATATCCCAAGGTACATAGCAATCATGCATTAAATTTGCGTGGAATAAATGTGAGTCACAACAGTGGGTGGATGAATAGATTTGTAGACCTCTAATTCCACTCGACACACATCAAGTTCCATGAGCATTACAACTTGCAGGGTCTTCAGATCAAATGACAACATCACCTGACTTTAACCACGTCTCTGATTTAGTACAACAAGGTACATACATATATGTACATGCCATGTTTTAGATTTATAAATTATATAATGGTCAACTCTTAATGTATTTCTAAATTGACTGAATAATTTTACTTTGTGATACATAGGGCAAATTTTTGCAGTTATTGCGACAAAATTTAACGAAGAGAGAACAAACTACTTCTTGTCTCATTGTGTAGAGGGGAATTTTTTTTGACTTCCACAGTCATTGATGGTGAAGACCTTGAGTATCCCACTGGGTCAGTGGTAGTCACTAGAACTTGGCTTCAATGATATCCTATCAAAAAATCAAACATTTGGTTGTTTGAAGACTATGAAGTACATCGGAAGATACTTCACTTTTCATATTTGGTCCTTGCAACAAATATTAAATTGATCAAATATCGAGGTTGGCCATCAAACAAGAATCTGTGGAAGGTTCGTAAATAAGATCATGAAGTAATTCTTGCTACTGTATGGAATAGAGTTGATCCTTGCAGTTCATTGGATTGAATTTGCAAAGGTATATTATTCATGAATTTAATTTGAATATTTACTTAAATGATTTTGTTTAAATTTTGTTTGATTTAAAATTCTATTTAATTGCTTACTAACATGTTTATGTAGGTTAGTGGTGCCAAAAAAGCTTCCACCTTCACGTGGTTGGCATTGTCAATAGAGAATTTATTATTCTCGAAGCCAAGTGAAGCTAAGAGAAATTAAATATTAGAAAGGAACAACAAACAAAAATTCTTATTTCACCACTTATATTGTAAAAATATCTTATTAAAATTCTCATTTCACCACCTATATTGTATGAACCACCTAAATTATTCAGGTGATTGGCAATGGACAACCTTACACTGACTCAGTCTAAATGGAGATGGAGAAAACTAGGAGAGAATTTCATAGAGGGCTTCAACATGGAGTTTTTGGATTTGACGAGACGTCTATAGGTGCCACGGAGTCTGAGAAATCACATGTCAAAGATATAGCGTGTTTTGGCCTCATGGCTCTTAAGGGACTACGCCTAGACGAGATAGCTTGTAAGCACGGGAAGTGTAGCGAACCAAAACAAAGCCTCCACTAGCATTCACCAGGCCATCTGGATGTGTTGGCCCAGATGGTTCGGTCCCACAAGCTACCATTTGTAAAATACAACATCTAGTAGCCTTGCACTGACTTAGATTACACTATTTCTTGCATTTGCAAACAATAGGACAACGAGAGAACCAAATGGAGATGGAAAAATCTGAGAGAGGCTTTCGTAGAGGGCTTCAACATGGAGGTTTTGGATCTAACAAGATGTATCTAGGTGCCACGAAGTCTGAGAAATCACATGTCGAAGATATAACGTGTTTTGGTCTCAGGGCTCTTAAGAGACTACGCCCGAACGAGGTAGCCCGAAAGCACAAGGAGCGTAGGGAACCAAAACAAATCCTCCACTAGCATTCACCAGGAATCCAGACGTGTTGGCCCATACGGTTCGGTTCCACAAGCTACTGTTTGTAAAATACAACATCTAGCAGCCTTACACTGACTTAGACTACATTATTTCGCGTATTTACAAATAATATGACAGTGAGAGAACCAAATGGAGATGGAGAAAACTGGGAAAGGCTTTCGTAGAGGGATTCAACATGGAGGTTTCAGATCTGACGAGACGTCTCTAGGTGCCACGGAGTCCGAGAAATTACTCGTCGAAGATATAGCGTGTTTTGGCCTCAGTGCTCTTAAGGGACTACGCCCGAACGAGGTAGCTCGAAAGCACAGGTAGCGTAGGGAACCACCAATGTTCAATGATTTTTCCACAGGATGCAACTATGTAGACTATGAACTTAGTTTTTTTGGGGAGACCACCAATGCTCCAACTATTCATTTTGAAAGAATGAATATTTTCAATCAAATAGAGAATGAAGAGCCTAAATTGTTTTGGACATTACAAAAGGTTGTTTGTGCCCAAAAAGAAGCCGAAGGCCATATAAATTTCCAATCTTCAACTTTATATGACAATAAACATCGTGAAGAAAAACAATTAGGTGAAGATGTTACTATGATTCAAGAAGAAATGCTTCCTGAAAGTCATAAAGAGTCAATTTGATTACCCAAAAACATTTGGAAGAACTTAAAGAGAAGATATGAGCAGAAGAAAAGGAAAAATGGGAAGCATCGAAGGATCACAAATTAATCGGAATGAAATATTTATGTGATGTTGTCGATAGAATCATGGATAATCTTAAGGACAACATGCCAAGTTGATTATTTTTATTCATCCCAACTGCTTCAACTTCACAAATCAAACCAGGTAGTTCCAAAAGCAACATACTGGCAAGAAAAATTGCAATGAAGTATTGATAATTTAGCTTGAAACTTGTTTAGAATTGTAATTTAGTTTTTGATTAAGCATTCACCCATAGTTTCTTTTTCAAAGGAAGAAATTCATTTTATATGTGAGAAATATAATGTTGATTTAGTCTATTACTCTAACTATTTAGGTTAGATTTTTGTAGTCGTTCAATGAAATTTTAAATCTCTTCAGTATTAATATGGAAAAATTGTCAAGGCCCTATGAAAGCCTCTTGCGGTTTTATCCATATTCATCCGGTTCTCTCGTTGTCTTATTGTTTGCAAATGCATGAAATAGTGCAGTCTGAGTCAGTGTAAGGCTGTCATACGCTATATTTTGTAATTGGTAGCTCGTGGGACCAAACCGTCTGAGCCAACACATCCGGATTGCTTGGTGAATGCTATTGAAGTCTTCATTTTGGTTCCTTATGCTCCTTGTGCTTTTGGGCGACCTCGTCCGGGCGTAGTCCCTTAAGAGCCCTAAGACCCAAACACGCCATATCTTCGATGGGTGATTTCTCAGACTCCGTGGCACCTAGAGACGTCTCGTCAGATATGAGACCTCCATGTTGGGGCCTTCTACTATCACCTCTCGCAGTTTTATCCATATCCATTCGGTTCTCTCGTTGTCCTATTGTTTGCAAAGGCACAAAATACATCAGTCTGAGTCAGTGTGGGGCTGCCAGACACTCTAGTTTGGAAACGGAATCTCGTGGGACCGAACCATCTCGACTAACATGTCTGGATGGCCTGGTGAACACTAGTGGAGGCTTTGTTTTGGTTCGCTACACTGCCCGTGCTTTCGGGCTACCTCATACAGGTATAGTCCCTTAAGAGCCTTGAGGCCAAAACACACTATATCTTCAACGAGTGATTTCTCAGACACCGTGGCACCTAGAGATGTCTCGGTAGATCCAAAACCTCCATGTTGAAGCCCTCTAAGAAAGCCTTTCCCGGTTTTCTCCATCTCCATTCAATTCTCTCTCTGTCCTATTGGTTGCAAAACACGCAAAATAGTGTAGTTTGAGTCAGTGTAAGGCTGCTAAATGCTGTATTTTGCAAACGGTAGCTTGTGGGACCAAACCAACTACACCAACACGTCGAGGTGGACAGGTGAATGCTAGTGGAGGCTTTGTTTTAGTTCCCTACGCTCCCTGTGCTTGCGGTCTACCTCGTTCGGACATAGTCTCTTAAGAGCCCTGAGACCAAAACACGTTATATATTTGACATGTGATTTCTCAGACTCCATTACGCATAGAGATGTCTTTTTAGATCCAATACCTTTATGTTGGGGCCCTCTATAAACCCCTCTCGTGGTTTTATCCATCTCCATTCGGTTCTCTCGTTGTCCTATTGTTTGCAAAGACACAAAATATTACAGTCTTAGTCAATGTAGGGCTGTCAGATGCTATAGTTTGCAAATATAAGCTCATGGGACCGAACCATCTAGGCCAACACATCCAGATAACCTAGTAAACGCTACTGGAGGCTTTGTTTTGGTTCCCTACGCTCCTTGTGCTTTCAGGCTACCTCGTCTGGGCGTAGTCCCTTAAGAGCCCTGAGGCCAAAACACGCTATATCTTTGACATGTGATTTCTTAGACTCCATACAGATCCGACACCTCCATGTTGAATCCCTCTACAAAATCCTCTCCCAGTTTTTTCCATCTACATTCGGTTCTCTCGTTGTCCTATTGTTTACAAACGCATGAAATAGTGTAGTCTGAGTCAGTATAAGGTTGCTAGATGCTGCATTTTGCAAACGGTAGCTTGTGGGACCAAACCATCTGGGCCAACACATCTGGATGGCCTGGTTAATGACAGTGGAGAATTTTTTTGGTTCCCTATGCTCCCTGTGCTTTCGAGCTACCTCATTCGGGCGTAGTCTCTTAAGAGCCCTGAGACCAAAACACGTTATATCTTTGACATGTGATTTATCGGACTCCGTGGCACCTAGAGATGTCTCGTCAGATCTGAAAACTCCATGTTGAATCCCTCTACAAAACCCTCTCCTGGTTTTCTCCATCTCCATTCGGTTCTCTCGTTGTCCTATTGTTTGCAAACGTGCGAAATAGTGTAGTCTGAGTTAGTGTAAGGCTGCTAGATGTTGTATTTTACAAACGGTAGCTTGTGGGGCCGAACCATCTAGGCCAACACGTCTGAATGGCCTAGTGAACACTAGTGGAGACTTTGTTTTGGTTCGCTACACTGCCCGTACTTTCGGGCTACCTCGTCCCGACGTAGTCCCTTAAGAGCCTTGAGGCTAAAACACGCTATATCTTCAACATGTGATTTCTTGGACTCTAAGTTAGTGTTATTTAATTATTTATTTAATAAATTTTATTTTATCAATATTTTTGTTAGTTGTAATTTTTGTGACAAGATATAAATACATACAAAACACAACATAATGATAAGAAAAACATGTAAATCGATACAATAACTTAAAAAATTCCAAGTACATAGATATTTCACACATGTATTCTTGATGCAATGTATGTTATTATCATCTTAACATAACATTCATATTACATACTATTTCAATATAAATACAATTTTCTCTCATACTAGAGTGATGAGCCATTACGGGGCCTTTATTGTGAAAGAAGTCTCTTTCATCTAAGAATACATCGTGTTGAAACTATCATGATCCACCTCTTATGTGCAAAATAAAGGGTTTATCTTTGATTACATCATCCATTGTGGATATGGGCTATTCAACTCGTAATTCCAATTAGATCATTACAGTCTTATATTGAATTCTATGTCATGTGTAATTTACAAAGGTAGATAGAAATTTTAATAATGTCCATGATACCAAAACATTATATGGATCCCTAAGAGAAAAAAAATTTAATCAAAAGAGTTAAGAAGTCATTGGATGAAGAAAATATTTTTCTTATCGGATCTTGGTGTAAAAATCTATTATTATTTTGTCTTCTTTTGACTTTGGTAATAAGTTATCCACTTTTATCAATGTTCTCTAATTTGTGATTAATAAAAACTGGAATATAAGGATAGTTAATCTAATCTAGAATGACATGTAAATGTAGTAAATAAGTGCAGTAAAAAAATATAGAAATGACCCAAGAAACTAATATAATGAAAGTAAAAACTCTAATATGCAAGAGAAGTATGGAAGTGACTTAGTTGATTCGGAAGCAGATCTGAACTGTGTCACAGAAGTAGCTGGAGGAACAAGAAGCATGAATGATTGTGCAGAGACCTCGAAAAGGATGGATCTGGACTAATTATCTGGACTAGAGCGCCTGGAGAGGGACTGGGGCACCTATGGGCACTCTAGTCTGTAGAATGGGCACCCTAGTCTGTGCAAAAGATCCGGAACTAAGCTTCATAGGTCCACCAGGTGGTCTAATATCCTCGTTATGTGTCTCATTAGATTCACTGCATTGTTTGAGATGTCGGTGATAATTTAAGATGTATAGAAAACCTGCAAAATATCAAAAGAAGTATCAAAACCCTAAAAAATAAGAATGTAAATGAATGGTTCAGACTGACATCAGCTGCCACAACATTGGGCTTACTAACTAAGCATTGCACTACATTTCAGACCCAAATATAGTTTTGGTGTGTGTGTGTGCATAATTTTCCCTAGATGCTCTTGTGCCAGTCGCACTTTATGTAGTAGCAAGCAATAGCTAAATGTATAAAATGTAATAGAATGTGTGCATGAAATAGAATAGAATCCCTTCCCCTATGCTTGTGTGATGCAGATGAACCAACTTTGTCCTTGTGATGAAGCTAATGGATGCAAGTGATCTCAAAATAGATGCAACTCTTGGTGGATGATATGAGTTACTAGTGCTTGGTCCCTCATTATGGTCTCATAACTTTATATTTATAGGGTTCTGTTGATCTAATTTCATAATTAACCCCGAAATGGTCAACCACCAAAAAGATAAGAACTTGAAACGACTAGAGAGAGCCCAAAAAGTGGTGGGAAAGTTAAAAAAGGATCGGGGTGCCCCAGTACCAACCTAGGCACCCCAGATGAGGCTAAAATAATGAAAGATGATTGAAAAGAACTAGGCATGTGGGTGTAAAAGGTCGGGAATGGCGAAATAAAATAAAATAAGATGGCCCAAAGATGGGGGTTGATTAGTACTTTCTTCACTCAAGAACCTTCTAAATAGTAGTATGAGACTGGGACTAAATAATATCTAATGTGCATTATTTTGTGATTACATTTGCCCCC
The DNA here is from genome assembly GCA_019776745.2 of Taxus chinensis. Taxonomy (NCBI): domain Eukaryota; kingdom Viridiplantae; phylum Streptophyta; class Pinopsida; order Cupressales; family Taxaceae; genus Taxus; species Taxus chinensis. The sequence continues at coordinate 222,334,416 of CM034152.1, forward strand.
ACTTTATGTTGGTGAGCGGAAATCTCGGTAACATAAAGTAGATAAAGATGCATACCTGATGCAGATGTATATTATAGTAGAAAATGTGCCAAAGGACTAGAAAAAGCTTGGAATGACAAAAAGATGATGGAGTGTGGAAACTATAGATGAAAAAGCACAAAAAAGTGATAAGAGTGAACATAGGGCGGAAATGCGTGTGTAGTTGATAATGTTTGTGATGTACCTGCATGGTTAGTAAGGTGTGTGATGCCGTGAAGTGTTTTTGTTAACACCATTGTTGTTGTTGTTTCCCCCATTTAACTTATTGTTTCTCATACGGTCGAACCTGCAAGGAAAAAATGATCAAGTTGTCAAATATGTATGTGTAAAAACGCAATGTGAAAGATGCATGTAAAAGTATGTAAATGTAAAGTATGTAAATGAAAAATTGTAAATGGAACATGTGCACCTGATACATGTTGAGAAAGAGAGTGTAGAAGGATATCCTATACTGGTGGAGATTTTTGGGTGATCTAATGCCATAGGCTGAAGAAGTATATGGAGAAAGTCGCGTTATTCTCCAACGTTTAACTCCTTCCCTAAATGTGTGTGAATAGATCTATGTTCGTCCTGATTTTTTGGGTGATCCAACACTAGTGGCCAAAGTAGTGTAGGGAGGCACACCACTATAACCTCCAAGCCTTTAACTACTTCCCAGAATGCTAAGGACACCATGTCTTGTAAAACCCGTTGTGTACGAGGTTTGTAGACTGGTCTGAACCTACTCGTTATATGTAACCCACAATACCAATGGCAGAAAGTGTACTAAACTGAACCAGTGTAAATATTATGTGTTAGTATGTAAAACCCCAAATTATGCCCCTCTCTTTGGGCGCATGCAATGTCACTGATAGGAGAATGTGGCCCCAAAAGAGGACCAACTGCATAAACTATAACCTGGAATTTTTTTGGTAGAAACCAAGGCATGCACAAACAAGAAGGCTAACCACATACAAGTGTTAGTATGAACAAGCATGCATATAGAAAATAGTGTATAAGCTACTACTTCCATGTTAATTTGTTTTCCTAGGTTTTTCCCATCATAGGCAGTTTTCTTGTGGACTTACATACCTTCTATCTCATGTCTCTTAGTTGTTTCTAACTAATCAATATCGAGGCTAGACTGACTGCGTTGGTTGTTAAACATGTAGGAACGTTCGTCACCACGCCACTAACATCGTACCTATATGTAAATATGTGTGTAGGTATATCCGTATATAATTGACCCATGTGCAAGAACTTCGCTACGTAATAATATGCCTTGACACTTTGTTTATCATACACCTTAGCGTACAAAAAGAACCAAAAACCATATTGTTTACACCTAGACTTTTCCCACCCGCCCCAGTTGCCCACCACCGGTGCCACTTCCATTGTATTTACCCAAACGTGCTCACCTAATGTGTTTTTATCCTTCTCCCTACTTTAACCCTACCTATATTCCATATTGACGAGTGGAAATGCACTTCCCTTAGGCTTAACACATGGGTATTTGATACTGGGCCCCATCCTACAGAGCTACCTATTCTAACATAAGGTAAACAAGTGCTTATTACAGAAGCAACACCACTTTTATAAGCCACCCATACTCGTGTGAGCCAATACATGTATATGAGACATATTATAAGTTCTTCACAGGACCTTTCATCCACAGTGTGCTCCATGTCCCATTGACTGCAACACCTAGATATCCCAATACTATAGAGACTAGGAGTAAAAGGAAAATGGCATAAATGATTTATAAGTAGGATGCATGTGAGTGGTCTACTCCGATACAAAATATGACATGACCCATACTACAAAGATGTCATTATAGAGGATCCCAAACTTACAAGTTTACCCACAATTGTTACAGATATGTCCTCTAACCTACCTACTGTGTATGACCAACCACTTGTCATGCTCCACCCTTCTTGTACCAATGTTGCAACTGAACTAATAACAATAGCCACCCCCACATTCACCGCATTGTCATTTCCTACATTTGTTCCATCCGCCTGCATAGAGGTTAAATAGATTAAGAGATTCTTACAAATCAAACCTAACCCCACCCCAACCCTAGTTGAATGGCCCCAAATAGGTGTTGATCCCATTTATGAATATTTGATGGAAGCCTTATTTTTTACGGTATTTCCACCTCTATTCCCATCTGGCATGCCTATGTTTCACCAACCCCACAACACTGACGTCCAAATCCATGAATATACCCTTCACTTAATGTGGTCTATGAAAACCACTTTGGAAACCACCCATGCTAATGTTATTTTCTGCTCAACCTTATGCTACGACAGAGATGTCATGTTGTGTTGTATATATTTTCTAAGTAGAACACTGAAAATAACTCAGCTACAACTGTTAAGGACCAACACACTTTGTTAGAACACCTACAAAACCACCCATGGTTATGTTATTTTTTGCTCAACCTTATGCTACGACAGAGATGTTAGGTTGTGTCGTATATATTTTCTAAGTAGAACACTGCAAACAACTTAGTTACAACTGTTAAGGACCAACACACTTTGTTAGAAAACCTACAAGATGATCAAATGGGAAATCAAATCATGTGCTTCGTTGTCAAACTAAGAGGCACACGATCTTATGGGTCACAATGCAGAAATGAACATGTAGATATGATCACTCAGCTAGGCTTCCCAACATTATACTCCACCCTAAATGGTGCTAACACTAAATTCCCTACTCTACATAAAATCATACTCGACCAACCTCCTACATCACCTTGCACTGCACATACATGTAGAATCCACAACATCATCGGAAACCCGCATTTGATAGCCATGTATATGGCTGTTATGTTCTCCATACTCCGCAACACAATCCTAATATATGTACATCCCTTAAACATTACATTGTTACACATGTCTTCCTTGCATTCTACATACATCTCCCTACGGAGTTGAAATACTTCATTACATAATTCACAATTATGATATGCCCCACCATTTGTTTGTAATATACAAATTCTTTCCAATCCATATGCAAGTATGCTAAAGATGGCATACAACTTCTACAATATAGCTACATGTATTGACTATGATAGTAGTTACATACATCACCTTCTATCTGAATGCGTAGAAGACCATTATAAAAGAGACACACCTATGGATGAAGATACACTTTTTGCAATGCTGCTCACCTGGCACTGCATAGACATGGAGAATCTACAACATCATTAGAAACCCACATTTGATAGCCATGTATATGGCCATTATGTTCTCCATACTCCGAAACACAATCCTAATGTACGTAAATCCCTTAAACATTACATTGTCGCACATATCTCCCATGCACTCTACATACATCTCCCAACGGAGACGGAATATTTCATTACATAATGCACAGTTATGATATGCCTCCCCACATGTTTCTAATATAAAAATTCTTCCCAATCCATATACAAGTATGCTAAAGATGGCACACAACTTCTACTACATAGCTACGTGTATTGAAAATGACAGGAGTTAAATACAACACCTCTTTTCTAAATGCGTAGAAGACCATTACCAAGGAGGCACAACTGTGGATGAAGATACAATTTTTTCAATGCTACTCACCCAAAAAAATTAGAGCAGACATAACAAATGTTGTAGCAGGTAGCAATTGCAATTGAGGTTGCCCAAAAAAATCCTCAGGGAGAAATTCTATGTACAATACTAAAAAATCACCCCGTAAATACCCATCTTCAAAGAATGTATAGCTCTGTAGGCCTTCAAATATGTATAGCAACAATTTTGTAACATGTAAATATATTTACCATTTTCTGAAATGAAAGCATTTACATAACACATATTAGCACCCCCTATTAAAAAACATGGAAACACTGCACTCATATAGGAGCATGATACATAGATATCTATTGTTCACACACAGTGTACGAAAACACAATATGTAACATTTAGACATGTTCTTCTAAACAATGTTCCCACTTCCAATTAATTATTTTTCCATTTCATTGCGCATCGACTACTCTACAAAACAACCACTACATTGTGTTATTCTCATAAACTACACCCACGCCTACAATCACTATTTTGCAGCTTTACTGCCGTGCACCCACTCAATTAATACCATATTGTACTACTAATTGAAACCGACATTATTTAATTTTCCACATCTATATTACTATTTTACTGTATCATCTGTGAAAAAGGGTATCTAGCTCAATTACATGATCTGCTCACTCTTCGTATAAGTTATTCGAAATTCCAACCGCTTTCTTTACAAAACCTCACCAATGCTCTTCAATGCAGATCAAATCGGACTAAACAATAACATTCCTTTTATCATCGCCTTTTTGGGAATGTTGCACTATAGTTTTTTAATTAGATACCTATCGATAATCTAGCTCAGATTCCAAAGCATTACATCACATTAAACACTCCCCACTCTCGCACCCTTCTAAGTCCAACAAATACATGTTCGAATAATGAACACTTCTGTGTAGACTTGCTCCCCATGGAGCAACCACTAAGGGAGAGGAGCCATTCTTTGAGCATTACCCAATAGTTGTGAGGTTTCCTATCTTCTTGGGCTCCACTTTTAGAATATTAAAATATTAAAATTTGAATGAAACAAATCTAAAATATGAACATTAATTCTCCAAAACCAACGTAATATTTCCTTTTATTTGTGCTATCATGACCATGTCATTGGTAGGGTACGCACATCATTTTAAAAGAGTAAATTCATAGAAATAAGATCTCCGATATTTCACATATTGAGCAAATAATGTATTACACGAGTGCATTTCTGATTGTAGTTAATCCCAAGGTAAAATTCAAATACATCTATCATATCAATGACAGACAAATTTTAATAAGTTTATAGCCTTCTCTACCCACTATAATAAATGTATTAATGACATATTCAAGTACAACCCTGGACCAAATAAGAAATATCTGCCGTCCAATATTGGACCAAAATCAATGACATGACAACTCAAAAGGCACCATCTTCAACTATGCATTGTTTTAAAAATAGATATGCGCTCATCAAAGACTTGCCCACTTTCCCTCCACTTTCCATAACACCTATGCAGTACCTACAATAAATAACAACCATTGTGAGGCTTAAAAAATACAAACTATAGTTTATTAAATTCTAATAATGTAATTGAAAGACCAGTCATTCAAAATTGAATTCAAATCTAGCCATTGGATTATTGCTTTGAAAAGATTGATCCACACCATTCAATTTCAACCAATTAAAAGCAAACAAAAGGATCAAACACTAGCAGTGATTCTATCTTTTCAATTATAAATTCAATTCACTAGTTGGCCGAAATAAAATTTCACTCAACATTGTTTTAACCACAAAATATTGCATTGAGCCAGACTACCATAGACTACTGCACATGTACCACACTGTATATGTGCCATACTATGTTTGTATATGTATGATATTTTATTTTATTTGAATTGATATTTATTTAAATTTTTCCATTATTCTGTGATTCTATTTAGTTTTTATTATGAAAAACGTAGTCCATAAGAATGATAGTTTGTTTAGTATTTCCATTGTAAACTTGTAGCTTTTTCTATGAAAATTGAACATTTATAAGCTTCGGAAAGGCAATTAGTTTCTTCCAACGATAAAGAGGTTATAAACATGTAAATTTTTCTACAAAAATTATTATATGTCTTTACAAAGTCCATGCCATTTTCCTACAACAATAAAGAGGCTAAGAATTATAGCCTCGAACATATTTCATATTAGATGATCATACACAAGAAGATTAGCTTGAAATATTCTCTTTCAAAACCTACCACATAGCCTTAGATCTCAGATTGCCAATCTATTAAGAAGAAAAATTTTTTTATTTTTGAGTAATTTACATTTTCACTATCCCCTTCAAACAAACAAATCAAAACTAGAGGAGATTCAACATTTCCCATAAACCAGAATTAATCATGGTTGAATGTGAGAGTTAAAGTTATATAAAATTAGTTTATATTTGAATTGTATTAGCATTGAAATGCATATTAGATAATTCATATTTGATTGATAATAGTGATCTATTCTGAAACTAAATACATCTTAGAATCTCAAATTATGATTTTCTTTTAGTAAAGGAAAACCTATAAATTATTAATTAGTACTATATCAAATGTTTTACAATGAGTTGCAGTATAAGAAAGTTCCCTAAAAGTTGAAGTAAACACTAAAACACTGATTACTTCAACGCATTGGTACAATTCCTTGCATTTCCGACCCTAATCTTTGAAGTATTTTTTAAAGCATAGACACTAACATCGAATGGTTGTACTTCCACTATTTTTTGGTAAATTTTAATAGTTCTACTTTGTTTATAAATTTAATTTGCATGGGAGTGAGACTTTTTTGATTTACTGTAGGTGTTTATTGTCATCATGAGGAGAAGGCCAACTAGTGCTAAAACTATGAGAGTCAGGTCGGCTAGTGCCAAAACTAGAGGAGTCATCATTTCCGCAAAGTCAAGAACGTGAAGAAGAGCCCAACAATACATCAGTTGAAGATGCCAACAACACATCAGTTTGAGATGCCAACAATACAAAACTTCATGACGAAAACAACCAAGCAACAAGAGGGAGACCTTCAACGAAAACAACCAAGCAACAAGAGGGAGACCTTCAACTAAAAGAGTCACAATACCGAGAATTGATTGGAACAAATTTGATATGGATAGTGCCATGAAAGATGTTGAAGAAAATGAATATTCTACATGTTCTGTTGCAAAAAAAACGGGGTATACAAGCGAGCACTCTCTATTTCTTGGTTGATGGGTCTCACCACCACCAAAAGAAAGAGCCCACCAATAATTCTTACTGATGAAGAAGAACTTGAGTTAGTGAGCTGGTGTCAAGAAATGGCAAACATGGGCCACGGGTTAGAAATTATACAACTTAAGGCATACGTGGCACAAATATGTGAAACTAGGGCCAACCCTTTTACGGATGGTCTGCCTGGTAAGTTATGGTGAGTTAAACAACACTGAGAACTTACATTGAGGACAAATGAAGTTCTTGATAAGGATCAAACAATGTGTCTTAGGCCATCAACTGTGAATTCTTTCTACATTACATTGTCTAAGGCATATGAGGGCAATCCATATGGACCAAAAAAATATGGAATTGTTATGAGTTTGGATTACAAGATGGAAGGAACTGCGGTATGAGAGCACTTACTAAAAGGGGTAACATAAGTGTCCCTTACATCATTCCAAAAAGTAGGGAATGGATTACCATATTATGTTGTGTGAACGCTGTCAGACAAAGCATTCCAAGATTCTATCTTTTTAAGGGGAATAAACAATTACATAACTACATTGTAGGTTTTGAGCTTGGTGCATGCATGGCAACACAACATCATGCATGGATGACTAAAGATTTATTCATGAAATGACTACATCACTTTGCAACATCTATACGACCATGATGTATCTCCAACAAATAGGCATTTACTGATTTTTGATGGTCATGGTTCACATGTTGCTTTGGCAACAATTCAAGAGGCAAGGAGTTTTGGAGAATAGATTTGTTGACATTGCCTGCACACACGTCTCATAGACTACAACCATTGGATGTGAGTGTCTTTGCTCCATTCAAATCTTACTTCAAGGAGGAGAGACAAAAATGGATAACTCAGAAACATGGAATAGATATCAAAATGGTAGAATCAACAGAGTTGGGAAGTAAGGAATTCAGAAAGGCTCTTACATATGAAAACATTAAATCAGGTTTCAAAAGGACATGTATATGGCCTTTAAATCTAAATGCATTGAATGAAGACATGGGACCTAGTAAAACATTTGACACCACCTTTTCAAGATGAAGCAGGTGCAACAAAAAATATGTTACAGCTAGCTGGGGTTGATTTGGAGATTGGAGAAGATGTTGAGATGGTGTCTAACACATAACTAGGCCAAGAATTAGAAGTTCAACATATTGATATAGAATTAAATGACTGTATTGATAAGCAATCAAAAAGTCTGATTGAAAGAAGTCAATTTGATGTGCCACTAACTATGCTCACACAAGCTAGCCCACCTGATTGGATGAAAGAAGATGCTTTCAATCTAGGTGTAAACTTGAACTTTAATAATGAAGAAGTTAGTATTTTTCTACCAACACAACCACCAAAACTTCATGAGTTAAATTTGGTGCACTACTATGTAGACACTCAAGCTGAAGAAAATGATGCAACAACACAGTTGGATGCAGACGATGTTTTAGAGGAAAATTCTGATTAAAATCTTGAAGTAAATCAAGGATAAAGTACTCTTAGAAAATTCTTAAAACTCCCAATGGAAAAGATCAAGGGATCAAGGTCAAATTGTGATGCTGAAATAAGATTGAGCAGGGAATCTCAACTGATCACAACTGATAAGTACATGGAGCTTCTCATGGAGAAAGAGAAAAAAAGAAATAAATTGATGAATTAAAGAAAAGAAAAAAGGGAACAAATTTAAGATAAGAAGGTAGAACAAATTATTCAAAAAGAAAGAAATGAGTGAGAAAAGATTGAGAAAGAATATCGAAGACAAGGAAAGTAGAACCAAAAGTTCATGCAAAGGCAAGAAAGGGAGCAGAAGAAAGAGCAAGAAAGGATTCAATAGGATCGAGAAAGAAGGGAAAAATAGTTTGAGAAGGAAAGAAGAGAGTTAGAAAGGCAAAGGAGACTAAATAGTCCAATTAATCCTTTGTATGAAAAACACCCATTATTAAGGGAGTTGATGGCCATACATTGCCCCCCAATTGGTGTTTGCAAATAAAATTTCACTTGGAGCGACTACTTTTGGAAATTCTGATTCATTCCCAACTACCACTATGAGAGATGCCAACATGAGCAGGCAGCTACCAACTTCTAACATCCCTACATCAAAAATTACTACATATTCACCAGTGCCCTTCCCTAGTTTTGGGTAGTGATATTGTAGTAAGTTTTTAAGCTTCTAGTAAAGGCTCAAGTTTTTGTATTTTGTAACAAGAATTTCAATTCAAGAACAACATAAACCTGGTTTTGATAGTTATATGTGGTTAGAACATGATCTTAAAATGTATTATCCAGTAATGTATCACCTTAGTATATTTTTGTAATGGACACATGCTTCTAATATATTTAATGAAAATGATGTATTTGGAAGTTAATAGCTTACATGGAGAACTGCACTCAATTGTTATTTTCGTGCCAATAACCATTTTTATTCTAAATATTTCAATTCATGTTTATGTTACTAAAAATAGAAACATCACTAACAATATTTAATGGAAGAAAATAAAAAATGCAACAATTTGATTTTTGTCATTGCCTCAGTGAGTGCAGAAAACTCACCTTTCTAGGTATTGTAGCTTAATCTTTGATATTTTACACCAGTGACGTTGGAATTTTGGTCAGCATCAAAATTTATTGAAAGATAACAAGAAGATATTAGCACGTTATAATGGAACAGATCCATAATACAGGGTTTCCTTATTCTTCTCCTTTAATCTTTCGTTCAAGGATTGGATTCCCAGTTTTTAAAATTTGGGGTTTTGATTCCCACTAAAATTTTGGAGTTAATGATTTTCACGAAGAGCTCTACACCCCAGAACTTAGATAGGAGAAATATTTCAACAGTTTAAAGAAAAGTCAGTCTGAAGAGGAGTGGATAGCTCAAATCATATCTGACTGAAGGTAAGGAATGTGTTTCATCCTTACTTAGGCGATGAACCTTCTCACTCTTCAAGCAAATTCGTCCTCCTTCGTCTGTTATGTTTTTCGTTTTCGTAATAAAATCATGTACCCAGCAAATTATTTTCCATTCATATAACACTGCTACTTCTAGTTTGGGAAAAGTTTTGTGCCTAATTTTGTCCGAAAATGTTTACTTTGTAAAAGCATTTCCCCAAACCCGTGAATAAAACACATAAAACAGGGAATGTATTTTTATTATGACCTTTTCAAGCTCATGAGAGCAAAACCTGTTTAGTTTAGTGTTCCTAGTATATTTGATAACAAAATTCTTTCAACC
>CM034152.1:222344960-222359084 GCA_019776745.2 Taxus chinensis
AAAAAAACTACTTCATCATACACTCCTACTTTTATTGAACACCCAAGCCTTTCGTTTTCAGTCAATCAACATAAAAAATATCAATATACTAAGATGTCTCATTCTTAATTATGGTGTTCAACTTGGCCTTGCATTACTTACGTTTGAAAATGAGTTAATATTTTACTTGTTACAAAAATAAAACATAGTGAAATATTAATTTAAAATATATCATTGCTTAATAGTAATATACCCGCATTTTTTGTCCAACATTACATTACCACATACATATAAGTGGATAATCATGTAATCAATGCCATTAGTCATCATCCTATAGGAAGCCTCTAATATGGGTTCTAATCATGGAACTATACCAATTGAAAATTTAAATTCTCTTTTTGAAGGGAGTCCAAGAAAATTGGTAATATTTAAATCTTGAATGCTAAGCGAGTAACCCACATTATCTAAAGAACCCACTATTTTGAAAAGGATATTAAATTTGGCCTTATACTCCTAAAACCACTTTATTGCTAGGATAACATTATATAAACCCAAAGGAGCAATGGAAATATTGACATGAGTGGAAAATCCAAAAACATTTAAACTCATCTTTTAAGAAAACATTGCACTAACCTTCTCTCACTTTACTATACTAATAGTCAAATGATATACCTTGTATCTAGAAAAAAATTATTGGAGGTTCAAAATTTTACCTTCAAACTCTAGAAATGTTGGTTAGACACATGTTTATATGGGTCTTTTCTCTTTTAAGTAACCAAATGCATCTTCATCCCTATTTTCAGAGTTTGTAGTTATTTTACACGTTACTTGATAGCTTTGAATTGCTTAAATCAAAATAATAGTGATCAATATGGCCAAAACTTCTCTATTATTGTGTTTTTTCTTTATTATATATCTTTTGAATCTTTCCAATCTATAAAAAACAATCCCTTAATTGCATACACAAGTCACAATGGAAATTTTTTGCAATCAATACTATTGCAATGGCAAAAGACAATAATAAACAAGGCCATGATATGGCAAATCCTGCCGAAGGCTTTGTTTTGTTGTTGTTGCTATTGTATTTGTTGTAGTATTGTGTGATTGCATGGTTGTTATTGCTCGTTGTGCAATGAATGTCATGCGACTGTATGAATTAGAAAGGACAAATTGCAATTATGCTGGATTGAAATTTAGGGAACTACATCGATGTTGCAGAAACATGTTTGAAAATGAGGGTCCTTGTAATGTAGTGCAATTGGGCAGGGTGTGTTCTGGCACGAGGCTGTTTCTCTTTTGTTGAAGATTGGAGATGTCTTTGGCGAAGTATTGTGTGATTGCATGGTTGCTAGTACTTGTTGTACAATGAAAGCGTTGGTCGTTTGTCGAAGATGGGAAACACTATTGGCGAAACATTATGTGATAATGCGACTGTTATTTGTTGCAAGGATAAGTTGGAAAGGACAAGTGGCAAGTATATTGGATTCAAATTTAGGGTACTACATCGATGTTGCAGAAACATGTTTGAAAATGAGGGTTGTTGTAGAGTACAAGGATTAATAAAAGATGTTGTTGATAAATGTTGGTTTTAGTTGTTATAAGGTGCGTACTTAGAAGTAATATGTTGTGTGGGATTGGTTTTAGGATTTGTAAAAAAATAAAGAGATAGCTTTGTTTACACAATTTTAAATGATTCAAGGGTTTTGAATAGAGATCTATTAAGTCTAAAAATGGTATTTGTGATACATATTATTTTTGAAAGTAGCATCATATTTTGAAAACAATTAACATATAAAGGGATTGTATGTTAAATTTGGCAAAAATGAATTAGATGTGGATTTGACTATGTATAGGTAATAGTTATATTTGTTTGAAAGTTACGTAAAAAAAAGATCATTATTGTTTTAATTGCATTATCAATTTTGGGTGATATTTCAGAAGGGTGCGATGGATTAGGTAGATATTAAGGCAAGAGTAATAGTCACATGCTTGTATTGTAATGGGATTTATTGTCATTTGCAGAAGGCAGAATGGTGATGACAGGCGTTGGAAGAGGCTAGATATGTGTTATTCTGTACCTTGTTTTTGGTTGTGCTTTGGAAAACTTGTTTTTTGGTGTTATGGCGTGGCAATGGCGGAATTGTGGATTTGTGTTTGCAGGGGACGGAAAGAGTATAATCGTAGAGATGAGTTTTTATCTGTCTTTGTGCTTTACGATTGTCTCAATTTAGAGTCAGTAAATAGAAGACATTGAAATTATTTTGTTGTGCAGTTGTATTGTGTTTTTCGCGACTTAGATTCAGTTTGCAGAGAGCATTTAGTTGAAAATGAGGTTAGACTTAATTTCGTATCAATGGCTGGGTAAATTGAAGAAGTTTTGTATTTGTAGTTTGGTTCCTGTTACATATAATTTGTCATGGGCGATGCAGGTAGACGGAGAATACGATGTTCTGGTTTAGAGATGGATGTGCGGTCAAAAAAGAGTAAGGTGTAAGTAACATAATCCAGTAGCTTAGATGAATAACATTGTTTGTTGATACAGAAATAAGCAATATCAGAACTGGAATACCCATTTTTCAGAGAAAGCTTAAAATTCAATTTTTTTGAGTCGTTTTTAGATGTCGTTGCAAGTGTTATCATAAGGGAAAAGAGATTAGTAAATTTGTTTGTTGTGTTTGTAAGGCATTGATCTTTTTTAGCCTTTACTATTTGCATTTAATTGTGAGCATGTAAAATTTTACTTGGCATTGTAGGAGATGGGAATGTTTGTAAAGCAATATGGCGGTTGCAATTTTAATGGCAATACATGATAGGTTATGTATCTTAATCAGATGCATGTAATGGTTTGGCAGTGTTTGCAATTAATTTATGCGGATTGTGTTTGCTTAGCTCCGTGATTGTATTTGGAGGCATAGATATGGGTAAGTGCACGAAGTTGGTGGACAATTCCGTGGACATAAAAACCCGAAATAAAGGTATCGCGATCGCGGTTTTTAAAACCGCGAGCGCGGTCTTAAAATCGCGATCGCGGTTATTGAATTCTAGGTTCGGTAATTACCGAACCTAGTTCCGCGCTCGCGGTTTACCGTGCTCACGGAACTCTGAGACAAAATTTAACAGTCCCGCGACTCGTTATTTTCCTAATTTTCAATTCAAACCGCGACTTTTCCTAAATGTTTTTCACTCGCACTTTCAATACTATCTCAAAATTGCTCATCGGACTTCTGGATAGCGATAGATTCAACCATGCCGCCAAGACGAGGAGGTAAGTCCGCCGATTGTAATCATTTTTTTGCATTTTAGGTTGTTTTTTTTTGCATTTTAGGTTTTTTTTGGCATTTTCATGGGTTTTGTGAATTGTTTGTTTATGTATACAATTTTATTGTTTTATCAGTTGGTCGGCAAGCTCGGGCTCGTGCAAACCGTCAAAACATTCCTCAAAAACCCACCGAACATTCCTCAAAACCCTCCGAACATTCCTCAAAACCCTTCCAAACATAGATCCGCCCCCTGTGGCTCCTTCTGTCCCCACTGAGCCAACAGGAACGCAAGATAATATCATTGGAAGAATCCAAGAAAATAAAATTGTCATTGAGAACCTAATTCAAACTATAAGACAAAACCATGCTACAAATCCATCCCGCATGACTTTAGCCAATACATTGCAAACATTGATTGGCGAAGTCGAGTCTGCAACCAACCAAATACATAGATGGAACACCTTTAGAAGTGACTGTAGGCGGGTGGTATGCGGATAAACTATCTCATGCGGCCGTCAAAGACAAAAAAATTGGAAAAGACCTAATTTGTGCATTATTTACCGACCCTAGAACCAATGCCCCCCCTGCAGTTACTTGCAAACGGTTCCCAATCCATTGGTGCCATGATGATAGAATCAAAAACAATTTTTGGGACCGATGGTGGATGGTTTTTGATTATCCACCATGCAACAACAATGAGGTTCCTCTTTATTTTTTGAGGTTCCTCTTTATTTTCTGAGCTGAAGAAATGTTTCTTTATAAGCAATGTTTGCAGCACCGTTCTCGCAGCAAACAATGGCTGTCACTTTGTTTTACCTACTCTTTATCTTGTATTTCAATTAGTTATTGTATGCATTAACATTGTGAAAGTTCCACACAAAGAAAGAGTCAAAGAGACAAAACTTGGTCAGAGACAATAACTACTCGGAGTAAAAGATAAAGAGCAGGAAAAAACAAAGTGGTGGCCACCATCTATTGCAAGAATGGTGCTGCACACATTGCAGTGTGCATAGCACAGGTGCTCAGAAACATAATAGACAAAATCAATACTAAAACTGGATACTGGAAATGCCTTCTCCATGCTCTAGTTTCAAAAAAGTCATTCATGGAAAGCATGGTTAGACAAAAAATAAACTGACTAGGTTTATAATTAAATACAAATAGGACGCTATTATGACAAAGCCTCTTTAGTCACCACCAAAGACATGTGCTAAAAGATGTAGCTACAAACATATTTATGAAATATTTGAACCATGTCTGAATGAATACATTGTCTGAGATGTCATTTTCAATGAAATAAAGTATCAACAATTACCATCGATTTTTGCTTCGTGGTGCTCTCCTCAACACTGTGCTCGTTCGGTTTTCCATAGATGCAGGATTTGTAACCTGTTGCTTGGTATATGCACTGGACATCTTATACAGCGTATTCATTCACACATGGTTCACAAACGCTGCCTAGACAAGCTTCGCCACACTAGTACACTACTTGTATTTGATTGTACAACCGGTCAGTTTATTTTTGTCTTACTATGCTTTCTGTTGACGACTTCTTTCAAACAGCTCAGCTGCTTCAAACTTAAGGTATTGCAAGGCAAAACAGTAGTGGCTGCACTAATGCGATACTTGTATTTAATTATAAAGCTGGTGGCTTTTTTTTCTTGTCTTACCATGCTTTTGCTCAATGACTTTTTTGAAAGTAGAGCATGGAGAAGGCATTTGCAGTGTGCAGTTTTAGTATTGATTTTGTCTATTCTGTTTCTGAGCAATAGTGGTATGCACACTGCAATCTGTGCAGCATCATTATTGCAGGAGACGGTAGCCAACACTTTGTTTTTTTCTGTTTTTTATGTTTTAGCTAGAGTCTTTGAGCAAGATTTGTTTCTTAGACTGTTTGTCTGTGTGGAACTTTCACACTATTAATTAATACAATAACTAGTAAAAATAAAAGATAAAGAGGATTCAAAAGAAAGTGGTAGGCACTGTGTAGTGCGAGAATAGTGTTGCAAAGATTGCAGTGTACATAGTGCAGGTGCTCTGAAAAAGAATAAACAAAATCAATAGTAGAACTGAATACGGAACATGCCTTCACCATGGTCTAGGTTGAAAGAAGCTATTAATCGAAAGCATACCATAATTGACACGTACTAAGAGATGCGCCTTGAAACATACATATGAAGTTTGTGAAACATATTTAAGGAAATGCAATTGGTAGGTTTAAAGGCAAGCCACATGAGATTTGTGAGCATCTTGGCAGCCTCTGGCAAAACAGGAAGTTCAGAACAGAGCTTTGACCATGGCCGTTAATAAACAAAACTCAGGAGAGTAACAATTGTTATGTGCTGTAAAACTAGTTTTTTAAAGACTATGTTCTAAATAGATAGACTATGCACGAGTTTACAGAGTTGGTGTTGCAGGATAAGAGGTCTATTTTTTGTCTGTTTGTGAGTTTTGTGTAACAGTTGGCATGGAAAGTGTTTGTATTTTTGTTTGGTTTTGTTTTCAGAGTATTCATGTTTTGGTAGCGTGACAAGGCATAGTTGCTATAGCTAGTTACATAATCTATTTCAAAGCGAGGCAGTGAACAGTTCATATTAGACATAGAACAAATTTGTAAGATATAGCAAACAACTGTAGGTGATAGTAAAAAAATAGGTGACAAGAATTAATGTCTTAATATAAAAACAAGAAAGTTAGAGATATTAGATCCTTCTATTCAAATCTTGTGAAAAAGGTGGTATGCTACAGTGAAGTAATAGTTGGATATGTAAGCAAATGGCAGGAAAGTAAAGAGTAATGAAAATAGACAAAAAGAGTTGTATTAATTGTCTGATAGTAATGTAATTACAAAAATGCTAAAACAAAAGCAAAGCCTATAATATGTAACAAGTAGGCTAGGCAACTGTTTGTTGGTATTGTCAAAAGCATAGACAATAATAGTTGATTGTTGCCAGTTATACGGGGAGCCTGTTATGAAATTTGTTCGTGTATGTGAGTGGCTTGCAAAAATGTTCTAGAAATCTGAAAGAAGAAAATGAGTATGTTAGACTGGAAACAAAGAATTAAACTGATGTGTAATTAATAGAAGTGGAAAATACAGATGCTTACCAAAGAAAAGAGGAAGCTATGTTTCTTTAATTGTGGATATTGAGTTGTCAACTATCAAGGTGAATGTACCTTTGATTTGGAATTGATGGAGAAGAAATACAGTCTTTGAGATGTCTTGTTGATATTCTTCATACTGTGTTTGACAAAGGAGAGGGAAGGCTTTTTACAGTAATGGCTCTCGCAATGTGCAGTACAACGAGTCATCTATTGTTTGCAAGGAGCAATGGAGAAAGTGCTTATATTTGTATGGTTTTGATGTATTGCAAGTTGCACAAAGTGAAATTTGTTTTAGGTCTTCTGGATCAGGTTTTGTGAGATGGTCACATTCTACACAGAATGCTTGGAAAGGAGGAAGGTATATGTTCTTTGTGCGAAGTATACCTGCAATCTGTACAAGGAAGATGAAGTTGACATAATTGATAGATTTGAATTTGTCGATGGAAGATAATTTAAAAAAGAGAAATTGCAGTGTACTTGCCTCTGTGTTTCTGTTTATGAGAGACTGTAAAAATGTTTTTGTAGATTCATCATTTAATGGGTCAATGAAGGATGAAAGGCCTGCACGTAGAATACGTGAACCCTGTATTCCTTGTCTGATAAAGTTTTTGAAGAGCAATAGTGGTATGTTTCCTGCTGCAATGACATCTCTTATTGTATGACACAATGGAACATGAAAGTTTCCCAAATGTACCTGCAATGACAAAGCATGGTGTGTAGTTAAAATTGAAGGGAATAATGCAGTGCAATGTATATAAAAATGAAAGAAGGGAGTGTGTCAATATTGTTGCTTTTCCATTTTCAGTGTTAGAGTCTTTAACATAGAGGGTGAAAAGGTCGTCAATGTGGTGGATTCTTGTTATAATTGCGGCAAATGACCCAACAGAGAATGTTGCGTTTGAATGAAGAAGCTCTTCTATTGTCATGTCAGGTGTAAGTTTTTGTGTTTTGCAAACTGTGGGTATGTTTTCCATGGTGGTTGTTGCATTCGCGGACAAAGAACAATTTGCATCTCCTCATTCGTACATTGTTTTTTCTTTGACGATGAAACTAGTAACACGCAGGCTGCAGCCAACGACGACAGTGGATGAAAATTTGTGCACGAAGGTGTTGCTCATGTTCAAAGTGATTGTCATTTGACCATTTTTGTCAACTAAATCAGCATGGAGGATTTCAAATTTTGAGGGGGAGATGTTGGTTGCATGTGCTGGTCCATAGACAACGAGGACATCACCTTCAAATACAGTTGCAACTTTGCCTGCACAAATGTCAAGTATGGAGGATGGCTGCAGTGTTGCTGGTTTTGGACTACATTTTCAATGGTGTTAGGATGCTTTTATTGAAAGAATAAGTGTGATAATAAATGAATAATGAGAAGAAAGTAAAGAAACATTAGAAAAAGATTACCGTTTAGAGGATTCTTGCAAAATATCGTTGCTGTCAATGTCCTTGTTCTTGGAGGTGTGTTCCATGTCTTTGTTGTTGTAACTATCTGCAAAGCATTCAAATATGTAAATGGTTGTTGTAGAGCGCAAATGAAAAGGAAAGAAAAGAATAAAGAAACTAGATATTTGTTTTCCTGATTCAATAGAACAGTGTGTATGCACTTACAATTGTATAGTGTTGTTGTTGGTGTTTTTGAAGAGAGCAAAAATTGCTGGGTGGTCAGTCCAATAAGCAAATATTTCGAATGTATTACAGGTTTCAAGGATTGTGTTTGACCATATATGGTCGATCATGTTTTTAGTGAAGACACTTGAATGTTGTATATGGAAACTGAAATTGTTTTTTTGCATAAATGCTAAAAGCATTGTTGTTTTTCTATTTTTGTTTTGCATGTTGATGTTGAAGTCTCCAAAAATGTAGGCGGGAATGCTTAAATCAAGGGATCGGAACACATCATCGAGAACAATGAAAATGTTTTCCAGATTTGCATTTGGCGCAACGTAGACATTGACAATAGATATGCATTGGTGTTGCAGTAATATCTTTGCCAGTAGTGACTCTACATGTGCATCGTGAAAGCAATGTTTTTCTACAAAAGGTATATTGTTTGCAATAAAAATTGCTAGACCATGGACATGGTGTGCAGATAAGCATTGGTATTCGTCTAGGTAGTCAATTGCAATGGGGGAAGCAATGTGAGTTTCTTGTAAACAGAGAATGTGAGATTGCATTGATTCATGGTCATGTAGAATGGCCTCTCTGTGAGCATGAAGACTTCGGGTATTTAGCGAAGCAATCATAATAGACAAAGAAATATCAGCTGTGGACAATTCATGCTAAATATTCCATTTAGCTTCATTTCAGAGTCGTTCCATTTCTGTGCTGATTGTCTGTTTGACGCTGAATTTTTTTTTCGTAAGCGGGGACAGCAAGTAAAGGCTGGAAATGGTTCTGACTCGCAATAGAGCAGTATATGCCAATCCATGGGATGACACGCCAAGGGGACTAAAAGCAAGTCGTTCAAGTGTGAGGCCTTGTGCTTTGTGGATTGTGCGTGCTGAACAAATCTGCACAAGGAATTGCTTTCTTATTGTGAATGATGTCTTCAATGATGTTCTATGCAAGGGTCTAGCAACTCGAACAATAGGAGTCCAATCTAGTTCTGTTGCCATTGTTGTCAATTGCGGATGTTTTGATCTTTGTTGTTTTCCAATACAAGGATCATTGAATTTTATCCATACTGCATCAAAGCCATTTGTTGTTGTATATGTTTTGAAAACTCCGTCAGAACCATTGACCAATCCGTCTTGGATATCGTAGTTCCATGCGAAAAGTTCAATTAGCATGTTGACTTTTAGTTCTATATGTTGTGGCAATTCCATAGTTTTAGAGTAGCTTTCCATTTGTTCTAGTGTTGTATCTTGTTCATCGATAGAGTCAATGACAATTTTGCAGCCTGGAGCAAGTGCAAGCATTTTTTTATTGTGTTGGAGAACATCTATGTTTTTGTAGAAAAGGAATGGAAGCGTTGGATCAACTGGGATTGGCCGAATACAAGTATGGTTGAGGTATGCAAGGTCGGAGTCTAAATGTTGTCCAATGCGAATTCTGTTCAAGACAGAGACAAAGGCAACATCTTTCTGACGCATTGTTTCAATCAATTCATATATTTTGACATGTGTATTCCAGAAGTCATAGGCAATCAATTCTCTAGAATTTTTGGGGTTTTTAAACACAAGACAGTCATTGACTGGTTGTGCTTGGTAGAAGTCTCCGCAGAAGATCATGTCAATCCCTCCAAACCAAGTTGTGGGCATGTGTTTTATTTGACGTAGTCGCTGGTCTGTGAAGTATAGAAGTTGACCTTCGACCAAGGATATTTCGTCTATCAGAGCAAGTTGTAATTGTTGGTAGTGCTTTGCCAAGCAATCCAATCGTTCATTGCTTAGTGTGCGTAGTTCAGATCGATTGAAAGGCAAGAGGAAAGCAGAATGGAGTGTTATTCCACTGGCATTGTAAGCAACTTTTCCCGTGAATGCCAAGATCAAGCCTTTGATTTTCAAGGGGTCGCTATGCATGGAGCTATTGTAAATACGAGCCAATGTTTCAAATATCAATTTTGCAACAAATGTTTTACCTGTTCCAGCACCTCCTGTGAGGAAAAGGTAGATAGGAATTGATGGGTCTTTATTTTTCTTAAAGCAGATGTCTTTCAAAATGGCTTGTTGTTTCTTATTGAGAAGTTGCATTTGTTTGAAATATGTTCTGTTGTCTTGGATGCTAGGGTGTTTTGCTAGTTGAAATTGTTTCTTTGCAATGTCTAAATGTTGATGTCAATTGTGGAAAGGTAAATCATGATGTATGTCATAGTCTTTAAAGGGGAGCTGTTTATGTGTAGTTATGTTTGTCATTTTCTCAGAGGATTCGAGAGACAATTGCACATCGTGAATTGCTGTGTCCATGTCACCCCATTTGCTGTTAGTAGTGTAACGGTATCTGGATTCATTGGAATGGATAGCGTGTTTGTGAAATGCATATGCATCTTTCCAAGTTGCAAATTTGTTTTTTAGGCTGTGTTCATTTTCTGTAAAAGGGATGTAAAGCAAAAGCTTTTCACGGCAATAGTTGTCTATGTCAAGATATTTTCTATAGTTGACAGATCTGATGATCAGTGACTTGTTTCGAGGTTTTTTATTTTTGCTGCCATTGTGAATGGAAACAAAGTCAACTAAGCAAATGGAATGCAAAGAATGAGGTCATGCTATGTAGTGGTCTATGATAGAGTGACACATGATGTTTGTTGATTCATCTGGTTCTTGCTGAAGTACACTTGGAGGTTTTAGAATGAATGTGCGCTCTTCGGGATTTGAAGTGTTTATGAAAACACATTTTCGTGATGTATTGTTTAAAGGGATGGAAAGAACTATGTGGACTACTTGTTGTGTAGACATTTGGTGGGTATTTAGCATTGCATTGCCTAGGCTTCATATCATTTGAATAACATCGAGGTGCATCTTTTGGTGCTCAGCACGAATTCTAGCGAATGCTTTTGTCATTGTTCGATCAATCTTGGTCATGTAGGAGCAGCAATATGCTGCCGCTGCATAAGCATTCAGCACATATTGAGCATCGGTATTTGCTTGCCAAACCATGGGCATTTTCTTAGAGAAGCTACTATTCCATGCTTGAGCTGGTTTTCTTTTGAGTAGTAATGTTGGTTGTTTGAGTGTTGATTGTATTGCTTGTATGTATGTTATTTCATCAAGACCTCGTTCATGGAGGAACATTTCATGTGTTATGCAAGTATCGTATCGTTTGCTCTCGAGAACAAAGAAAATCAAATGTGCAATTGCAATAGCAAATTCTGTTGGTTTCTCTACAAGTTCAAGTATTTTTGTACAAGCCATTGGAGGCTGGGGGAAATTGTATCTACACTTGGATTGTTTTTTTCTGCAGCTTTGTGTGTGGTGATGGCATTGCAATTGAGCAATATGTTGAGGGAACGAACTAGTGTCACATGTAATGTATTGGTTAACGTACGACTCTATAATGTCATTGGCATTGTTTCCAAAGACCGGTGCATTTTTTGTCTAGATCAGCCAATGGCTATGAGCATTTCCCCTATTTTGGAATTCCGTGACCCAAAAGAAATCTTCTATATGGCCAAACAAGGATTTGTCTTTGCAAAGTAATTGTCTTAATGCATAGAGTCTATGTTTATAGTAACGAGTGCATGTAACAGGATCGTTTTTAACAAGAAAGTTAGAGTTGTTGCAATTTGAACGTGTTGGCTTTTGTAAAGGGGACATTGTTTTGATATTGGGTGTATAAATTATTGAGGGCCTCGGTTAGTGGCTGCCAACAATGCTCTGCACTTGAGAATGTTGCAAAGAAAGTAGGCGGGCCGAGTTGTCGAATCATTGCAAAAAGGTTTTTTCTTGTTTGTTGCATATAGTCTGGGGAAATGAGTATTTTTTTGAAATTGATGTATCCAATGTCAGATCTTAAGATGTTTTCTAGGTTCGGTTTGTATTTGACATCTTTGGAAAATAGTGTTCGACCTTTTAATTGGCCCTTTCTGATTCTAAGCCATATCGAACGACTGACTTGGTCAATTAGTATTTTTATTGCTTTGAAAAATATATTTGTTATGTGATAAGAAAATATACGATTTGAGTGCATTAACTCCCATTGCGCTATTTTTTGATATGCGATTGTTTTTGTTGTTGTTTCATTTCGAGGTTTGCACAAAAAAAAAGTTGGGAAATTCATCTCTTCTGAGAATTTGTCTTGAAAAATACCCAATGGTGTAAAGCCTTCTACAGGAGCGACATTTATGATCTTGTCTTTAAGGTAGTGGATAGTTGAGGAGTCAGTGAAACCATGAATTAGTGTGTCATGTGCATTGTCATTATCGATGTCATCATCAGATGAGCTGCTTTCGGAGGAGATATGTTCATGTTCTTCATTGTTAATTGTTTCAAAGTTGAGTGTTGTAGAGAGTGTTTAATCCCAGTCATGGTTTAGTTTGATTTTATGCATAAGATATAATGTTGTTGCACATAATTGTTTAAGATCTGCCATAGTGATTATGGGGCGCACATTACCTGAATGATATGCTTTTGTGTATTCAAGGCGTCGTTTAAGCGCCACAACAATTGTTTTTGTTTCTTCTGGGTATCTTGGCAATGCTTGTTGGATTATGTCAATATTTGTTGGAACATTTATTATTGCTCCCTTTAACGTGTATTGGGGACGTTTATGGCTTTGGCATCGTATCTGACCAAATGCAAGTCGTAGAGACACAAGTCTCTCTTGAAGTTCAGAAAGCATTGCCACAATTGGAAGCATTGGAATCAGTTCAATTCGCTGAGGGCATGTCAATCTTGGCAACTTGGCATTTAACAAGCTTGTTGAACATGGTCGACAAATTGTATTGATTTCGACATTGTTTTGTTGATGTCAGTTGAGCATATGTTTTTTTAGTTGAATTTGTAAAATATGTCAGATTGTGATTGAAGTGGAGTTGCTTACAAATACCGCAGTATGGATTGTTTGTGTCATTTGTTCAGGCATGGAAACAGGCAATGATTGTGCAGAGTGTTTGTTTGTTGTGTATGTTTACGGCATAATTGTTTTTAGCTTTCGCAAGGGACACTTTCGGCATTGCTGAGTTGCATTGTTATGGCGGTTGGCATTTGCAGTTTGCAAAGAGTCCTTTTGCTTTTCGGTGACTGTTTCTAGTGGAGACATTGTCATCTGTTGCAAGTCTTACGGATGTGTGGACTAAGAAGCTATTTTTGCATTGAGAAACTTAGCCACATGAATCGCCTTTGAGTAGCAGGGAATGTATAACATTGGGATCTGTTATAGCTTTGTTATGTGTTCTGTTTGCTGTATATCGTCTTTTTATCGAGCGAAGTGAAATTTCGACGGTTTCCTCGTTCTGGTTGTGCATAGTGTTTGCGCATTTGTTGCGAAGTTATGCTTTGATTTCTGTATGCATTTGGACAGTCGTATATTCGATGTTAAATGGCACCGAGTATTGGAACATAGCAAGAGTTTGTAGCCACTAGTTCTTAATGGAAATGTGGTTCGGAAGCGGAAAAATCAGATGAGATTGTATGCTTTTCCAAGTCGTGCATTGCTCAGAATAAATGTTAAAAACTTGGAAAGGATGCGAGTCCCACAATTGAAATATTTATTTTCAAAAGTAGGCATAACCAATGGATAATGAAGTCGTCTGTGTGTATATTGTTTGTGGTCATGGAAAGTGGCTATGTTTATCACAAGGCCCTTGCCATGTGCCAATGTGCGGTATGTTTGTTATGGGGTTTGATGAAGCCAAGTATGGAGGAAGTGAAGGTTGTATGATTGTCGAAGAATTAGAACTACAAAAGCTTGGCAGGATACCGCCCAGGCAGCGAGGGTCAAATTCATGTTGGAATGTGGCAAAAAAAAAACAAATAAAAAGGCTATCAGCATGATATTGTCAGTGTCTCTAGCCTACAAGGCATAGGTGCTGTAGTTGATTGGAAAACTCCTTAAGAGCATTTCTACAGAATTTTGACGGGACATTAGATGAGCATTGTTTGTGGTTCAGGGCAAGGCACATTTTTCCAGAATAAGGGGTCATCATAATGGACACTAGAGGGTTGGAATCATGGAAAGAATACAATATGGTAGTATTTGACTATTTGGGATGAATGGAGATAATTCGGCTTCTGGTTGCAGACCAAACCCATAATGGCAAGTTCAGCCATTGGAAAGCCATTTATGCCAAAAGATGTCACCCCATGGCTCTTGTTAAGTAGCTTTGGGTGAGTACAATGCA